>PVJA010002727.1:0-103336 GCA_004027025.1 Myocastor coypus | reverse complement strand
TGTGTGTGAAGGCATACATGCAATTATAAAGTGAGCCTCACCAGCCTGTGGCTACAACTCAATATTATTTTGGAGTTGTTACCAATTCATGGTGACCGGCCCACACATCTTCTGCCTCCAACTTCTTGGCTTTTGTTCACTTACTGGAATTCATCAGGACCTGATATCTCACCACAGCATGATCTTCCAGCATCTTGTATCTCAGCGAAAGTCAGACATTTCAGCTGTTGTTCATGCATTGGTCATTAATAACTAAAATAATATCCTTAGGGAAGACAGATGGTCATCAATTTCAAAAGATGAAGCACTTGTTTATAAACCGAGCTGAGGTATAGCACAATTCTGAAGCTCTTAAAACACAGAGATGCAAGGTAGCTAAGAATTCCATATGTAACACTTTTTTGGTGCAAGGAGTAGGGAGGAAGAAATGAGGAAGCAAAAAGATTTAATGTGTTATGTGCACGTACCAGATCTCCATGGTTAGCATAGTCATTATACACTGTAAACATGTGATAATATCCCTGGCAGGATGGCTCAGGGGTCTATAGCGCCTGCTTAGGAAAGCTTGGGCGGCTGCAGGGACAGCGGTTCGATCCCCGGCACCACATGCTGTGCCAGCCCTGCCCTCAGGGCAGGCTGAGATGGCCATAAAAATAAATAAAGAAACAAACAAAAGTTCTGAAACAAGAACATAAAATAAAATAAAAATTAAAAAAATCTAAAAAAAAGAAAAAAAAAAGAGCTTGTGTTTGATCTAATGGGTTAGCCAAGAGTCATTAGTTGAAGAAATGGAAATAGATCTTTCCAGAAGCAAGGAACAATGACACAAGTGCCTTATAGTTAAAGAGATATTGTTATGATAACAAAACATGTGTTATGGTTTATGTCTAGTTGTCCCCCCAAAGCCTCATACAGTCATGGGTGGGGACTTCTATAGATTGAAACTTGACTCATGAGTCACTGGGATTATGTGATTTAGTACTGATCTAGAGTTTGAGACTTGATCCATGATCCCTGGGATTATGTGTTTTAATACTGATGGGATTATTGGTCTGAGTACAGCTGGGACTTTGGGTGTGGTCTAGGTCAGATATCCTAAGGCAGAGAGCCTGATTGGAGTATAAGGAGCAACAGAGAGACAGATTCAAGCTGTTGCTCTCTGCTCCCTTGGTTGTTCCACTGTCTCTGTCACCATTTGGTTGCTGTTTCCGCCACCATGAACTGGATGCTCTCTGCCCTGTGCCACTCAGCCTTGGAGCCAGCTGAATATGGACTGAAACCTCCACGAACTGTGAGCTAAATAAAACTTTCCTACCTTCATCTTGAGGGCCAGGTATTTGTCCCAGTAATGAGTAAAAAGTAACTAAGACAACATGGAAGACCAGTATGGTCAGACAACAGAGAATAGAGTGAGAGAAGAATAAACTTGGAGAAGGCGGACAGAGTTCAGCTCTGCCTGGGATTGTTTGGAGCAAAGATGTTTATCTTAAAAGTAAAAAAGGTGATTTCAAGATCATCCATTTAGAGATTAAACTGAAGAGTGCAAACCACATTGATTCACTCTCTGTCTTAATGGCTTTTCTCTCATTACTGAGACAAAATACCTGATACCCAAAATTAAGGACAGAAAGGTCTATTGAGCTCACAGTTTGTGGAAGATTCAGTCCATAATCAGCTGGCTCCAAGGCAGAGTGACGCATGGCAGAGGGGCAACACTTCAAGGTCACAGAAAACAGCAAAAGCAACAAGGCCAAAAAGGGAAAACAAGCCTTTTTGTCCTCCCTTATACAGTAAATAGGCTATTCTTCTACCCAGGGCAAGTGTAGCACTCAAACAATCTCCATGCTCTCCTCTTTCACAGGATGAAGTCGTTCACAGAGTAAGGACTCTGGCTTCCTGCTGAGTGCTCAGGTAAACTTTTTTTTGTGGTATTGAATTCAGGGCCTTGCATTTGTGAGGCAGGTGCTCAGGTGCTTATGCCACTGAACTATCTCCTCGGCCCTAGTAGAACTTCTAACCTTCTCAAGTTGACACAAAGTACTGACTATTTTCGTCTTCCTCCTCCTCCTCCTTCTTATTTACTATTACTATCATTTTGATACATTATTCCTTTGCTATATAGTTCAAACTTCCCTTGAACTCATGGTGATCCTTTTGCATCAGCCTGCGGAGTGCTGGGATTGCAAGTGAGTGCCATCCTGCCTGGCTCTTGCTCCCCAGTATTGACAGTGAGTCTTCTATGTTGAGTATTTTACCCAGATGGTTGGTTATTCGTTCTGTTTTTGTTTCCTTTGGCTTCATCTCTGTTTGCAGCCTGTCTTATTTAATTTTCTGCTGAAGGAACTTCCTATAATATTTCTTGAAGTGGAGGTCTCATGCTATGAGCTTTTTGAGATATTCTTTGTCTGAGATAGTCTTTACCTCATTTCTATTTTAATTTTTTTAAATAGTTATAAAAAATGTAGGTTTCCCTTTCTCTTTTCCACCACAGAAATGACATTCCATTGTGTTTTGCTTTTCATGTTTTTTAATGAAACATCTGCTGTCATTCCTGATTACCCCTTCCAATGCTTTCAAGATTTTTTTCTTTAGAATTAGGTTTCTTTAGGACCAGAAATTGATAATGGTGTTTTGTTTTCTTTTCTTTTTAATTCGCTTTGGATTTATCCAGCTTCTTTGGCCTGTGAATTAGAGGTGCCATCAAATTTAGAAAAAAACCGGTAACTATTTCCACACATATATTTTCTGTTATTCACTCATGTTCCAGAACTCCAATTATGTACATTAGAGTGTGTAAGATTGTCTCATATTTCAACATTTGTTTTCAGACTTTTTTCTCAGCTCCTTTTCTCTTGCTGCCGAGGCAAGTTAAAGATGGAAAGGTTTATGGAGGTCACAGATGTGGAGGTTTCAGTTTGTAATTAGTTGGCTCCAAGGCTGGGTGGCATGAGAAGAGGACAACAGGTCATGGTGGTGGAAGAGAGCAAAAGCCACAGAAATTAAAAAAGAAGGTCCGCCAGCCTCTTGTCTTCTCCTATAGTGTGTGCAGGCTGCATGCCTGTGGGCACATGGAGCACTCACACAGTCCCCACACCCTTCTCTCACACAGGCTCAGGATGCTTATAAAGTGAGGATGCTGGGGTCCTGCTGAGTCACCTGGTGAGCCTTTTGCACTTCTCAACTTGACAAAATTAGCTAACCATTCCAGCATCCTGGAGCATAAAGAGCTGCCCTATGGTATATCCTCTATACCCTAGAATTTAGAGCTGAGCTTCTAAACTGCACAATTTGACACGATGCATCAACCATTACAGTACTCTTTATTTTGGTGTTTGTCCTTATCTTTATGTGTCTTAATTTTTCCTTTGGACTGTCTAATCTGATGTTAACATTTTCTGCTCTCTTTCTATGTTAGTTATTTGTTATTTACTGCTAGGAAATCTATTTGAATCTTTCTTACAGTTTTCATTTACTCTTTGTTATGCTGATATTTCCCCTGTATATTGTTATGAGACATAGCTGTTTGTTTATTTATTTATTTATGTATTTATTTTGCAGTACTGGGAGTTGAACTTGGGACCTTGCACTTGCTAGGTAGGTGCTTATGCCATTAAACTATCTCCCTGGCCCCTATAGCTCTTTTATTATTTATTATTTATGTATGCATGCATGTATGTATGTATGTATGTATGTATGTATTTATTTATTTATTTATGGCAGGCTCAGCCTGTCCTGGTGAGGCTGGCACAGCATGTGGTGCTGGGGATTGAACCGCAGTCCCTGCTGCCACCTAACCATTCCTAAGCAGGCGCTTTAGACCACTGAGCCATCCCACTAGCCCCCTATAGCTTTTTTAAAGTGTTTATTAATTCCACTGTCTTGATCATTTCTGGTGGGTGAATTATACTTAAGAGTTGAGTTAAATGTCTTTTTCCTATTTCTTTTGCGTGCCTGGAGATTTTAATTAGATGCTCACCATTGTGCACTTTGTATTATTTGGCTGTACGTTTTATGATACAGTATTTCTTTAGCATATTGGCTTTTGTTTCAGCATGTAGTAAAGCAACTCACAGGCTAGATCCTTTCAACATTTACTTTTAAGCTTTTATGAAGCACCTTCAGAGTAACCTCTATTTTGGTATTGATTTAGCCTCAAAAGTAAAGCATAATCCTTCCTGCACCTCTGTGCAGTGTCTCAAGTATTACACTTTAGCTGATGGGATCAGGAAACATTCTGAAACCTGTGTGAGTTTCTGAAATGTTTCAGCCACCTGTTCTTGGGGCTCTTTTCCAATCCCAGGAAGTTTCTTTTCATGCAAGCACTGATGTGTGCTCACCAAAGACTTTCTAGGAGTCCATTTTAGAGTTCCAGAGCTCTCTCCATGTATATTTCCTCTTCCGCTCTATTTTGAAAATTTCAACCACTGCAACACTCTTATACTCTGATCTTTCTCCTCTGAATTTCATGATAACATGGATCTCATTTTTTTGGTTCTGATCCTTGAGCTGGAGTGTTGCATACTGACAGCAAGCTGGACATTGTGCAAATCACCACAGAGTCACAGTTCTGAGGTTCCTCCTGTCCAATATTTGATGTTGAAGTGTGTGTATGTGTGTGTGTGTGTGTGTGTGTGTGTGTGTGTGTGTGTGTGTTTGATTTATTTATGGCTGGAAGGCAATGACTGTCCCAGTTTACTCTTCAAGACAGAGGTGGATTATAGTCTATAAGATTGACTCTTTTTGCTTAAAGAATTAAGATTTAAGAGACAAATTTCCATCTTGGAAGAGAAATTCATCCATGTTCACATCAGTACTTTCTGGGAGGCAACTTGGGATGAGTTATATTTTATTTTGGCTGGTGAGTATTTACGTTAATTGAGTTTCTGTAGGTCTTAGGTTTAGTTGCCACAAGAGTAGAGAATGACTGTGCTACTGGCAAAGATTTATAGGAAGAGGATCATGTAGAACTGGTTGGGTCCCACACAAAGTGGGAGGTAGATGGCTAGATCTTTGGATGCATTGACTGCAGAACTCAGTTTGATTTACTGATTGGGATTTTCTGGCCTTTAAATTAAGGTGCTTTTGTTTTGATTAATGATTTTAATCTTCACCCCTCTTTCATGTGCTGCTTGTATTAACATAAATCCTGCCTGTTCTCTGTCCCTTTTGTTAATTTGCGAAAGGAACAAGTTTGACTCCTTTATTGTCAAGTGACCCTCATACCACTTTCATATCACTTAGATATAAAAATGTAGTTGAAGGAAAAATACGGATTGATATCATTTTGAAGTCAGCCACTCAATCAGAATTCATTTTCTTAGGAATAATTACTAATGTGTAGCTAAAAGAGAGAGAAAAAACTACAAAACACAGGACCATGAGCAAGTCCCTATTCCAACATTCAAGTTGTGAACTTTCACAGATACAAATGAACGTTGCATTGCAAACATTCATAGGTGGTTGTGTATTGCCAAAGGCGTTCACAAGTCTGCTGGACATGGCACAGCTGTGCTGCGATTTATAGTATGATAGTGTACAGTGGTAGAGTGCTCTGTTAGAGCCTAGGGTATTTGACAACAAGAATAGACGCAGTGTTATGCAGGGTTGGTTTGTTTATGCTTGCATCGTATATTTGTTTCAAAGGTGTACTATAAGACCTAGGTTATCAAACTTAGGAGTGAGTCTGGCTCATGAAAGTTTTTCTAGGATAGAACTTGTTTATTGTACATGCATGTTTTCTTTGGATAATGGGAGAACAAAATTCACTTTCTGGCTGGTCTTGAAATTTGTGAAAACAATGTGTTATGGTTTATGTCTAGTTGTCCCCCCAAAGCCTCGTGAGTCAGGGGGTGGGCACTTCTAGAGTTTGAAACTTGATCCATGATCCCTGGGATTATGGATTTTAGTACTGATGGGATTATGGGTCTCAGTACTTCTGGCATTATGGGTGTAGCCTAAGGCGGAGGCTGAGGCAGAGAGCCTGAATGTAATATAAAGAGAGCCAGAGAGACAGACTCGAGCTGGTGCTCTCTGCTGTTGCTCTCTGCTGCCCTGTTTGGTTGGCTGCCTCTGCCACCATTTTGTTGCTGTTCCACTGCCATGAACTGGATGCTCTCTGCCCTGTTCCACTCAGCCTTGGGCCAGCCGAATATGGACTGAAACCTCCACAAACTGTGAGCTAAATAAACCTTTCCTTCCTTCATTTTGAGTGTCGGGTATTTGTCCCAGCAACGAGTAAAAAGTAACTAAGGCACAATGCAAGAAAATAGATATGGAATATGACCAAATGTTTCTGCTATTAAAAAAGGAAATGATGTTTGAGTATCCATGATATATTTGCCATACAACAGAAAAGTGTATAGACATTGTGCTTACTAACAAGAAGCCTACATTTAGTATAAGTCGAACAGTGATGAGGACGAAAACAACAAACACACAAGGTAACATCTTCTTAGATCCATGCTATGAGGTAAATAATGTTGTGCTAGACTGTGACCGCCACATCATAGAGATTTTAGTTTGGGTGGTCTGGGAGGAATAAAAGTACCATAAGAGATATTTTGAATAGGCGTGACTCAAAGTAATCAAAATGCAAGATTAGTAACCTGCTACTGTTTGAAAATTGCATTTTATGAGAGTTAATCTTCGTTTGATTCTGGATAAAATTTTGAGTAGGTTGAATGACTTTCTGGTTCTCTCTTAAGAAATTTTTAAAAGTAGTCTGAATTTTATAGAATATCTCCTGATCAATATGAATCCACCCTTAATGTTCATTCAGATCCATCCTCAGAGATTCCTTTTTCTCTCTCAGCATGCTAGGCCTTCAGAGAAGCGGCACAATGGCAGCGGTGATTACTGGATTTTGTTTTGTTTTTCTTTTTACCCATCTTCCTGAACATGCATGGTTATTATTTTGCTTTCAACTTGTGTCCGGGGGTGGGTGGAGTAGGGACAAGAAAGAAAGCTACGGGGCAGTCCTTAGGTTACGTGGTATATTTTTGATGGTTCTTATAAATGTATAAATGCTTAAAGCTGTCATACAATGGAATACTATTCAACCTTAAATGAAGACGAAAATACTGCTGTATATGACAACATGAATGAATCATAAGGACGTTATGCTAAGTGAAATACGTGGGTCATAGACGAATACAGCACCATTCCACTTGTATGAGGTACCTGAAATCGTTACATTTGTAGAATCAAAGGCTAGAACAGTGGTTTTCAGGCCTGAAGAAATGGAAAGCTACTAATCAACGAGCAATAAGATTCTGCTAGCCCACATGAATAAACACTAGAGATCTGTGATATAACAGCGTCCCTACAGTAAAGATTCATGTAGTGAACACTTGAAATTTTAACAGAGAATGATTTAATGCTAGGAGAGTAGACTTCATGCTACATGTTCTTACCATCATAAATCTAACAACAGCAGCAACAAAAATCAGCTGACTCTCTCCCGGATGTTATTATGTTCCATTCTTTGTGGGAAACATCATAGAAAAGAGAAAGAAGTTCAGAGAGGCGAAAGGATGTGTTCAAGAAAGCTCAGCACCTAAAAGGCAATACTGGAACATGTACCTGGGGCGTCTGGCTTGAGAACCCATGACGTGTGCTGCCTCTTGCCTCTTGCTGAGCTGAGAGCTGGGGCAGTGTGTCACCAGCTGTGTCCTGAACTGCTTTTCTCTGCATGTAGGAGCCTTTTTTTTTTTTTTTCTTACCTGTGGATGATGCTTGATTCTTTGTTTTTAATAAGTTAAATGTGAGCTGATGGTATTGGTCTTCTAAACCATTTTAACTAGCATCATCTGTCTTCTGTCTTTATTTGCATACAGAGTTTGAGGCAAATTTTGGATAAAAAAATCAATCTCTAGAATGACTGATTGTGGAGATTTCTTCTAGAGAAGAAGGAAATTAAGTCAATACATTAACATTTATTGTATCTCAGAAATTTATTATAAATTATTCATGTATGATTCTAGCCCATAGGTACATTTTAAATGGAGAAGCTTATTTTCATTTTGAACAAAACAAGGGCCTCAACTGTTGAGCCTATGCCCTAAGTATTCAGCAGTGGTTCTCCACATATTGATGAGCACCCCGTAGAGGCACTCAGAAATGTCTGGGGGCTTTTGCGTTGGTATTGGCTACAAGAAATAATGGCTTTTGGTGAAAGTGAGGACTGCTAAATGCCCTGGAATATACAATCCATGGAGTTCTTGTGCTAGGAAATATCTCAGAGACAGCTGAGGTAAGTGAAGACGGAGTGCTAAGGTGGGCTTTTTGCCTGAGGGGAACTCGTCCTTTTCCCCTTACTTTTTCAGTTATAAAGCATGATTCATCCATCAAATTGGAAACAGTATGCTGGCAGCTGGAGGAAATAAGTGACTTCTGTTAAAAATAGTTAACTCTTCTTTTCCATGTCAGCTGGAAGACAACTATGAAAATTCGCATAGAATAATGGTTTGTCAAAAGAAGCGCCAGTTAGGGGGAGGGCCAGGGTAGGTGAAGTGTCCTCTTTCTAATACTAGACACCTGCGAGCAAGCTGATGCTTTTGTGTTACAGTCTGTTGCAATCTGCCTAATGCTGCCTCTGTAATCTCCTTCTGTGGTGTGACAGGATGGAGACTTATGCACAAGAGACTTTCAGGACAAATTTTGAGCTAGAGCACCTGTATTTGCTTCCAGGGATGCTATATTTCTGGCAAACGAGGAACTAGCTTCTTATTTTAAGTTTTGGGGTGCTGGGGAGATAGCAAGGCCTCCGTGGTAAGTGCAATGACCCGATCTTGATCCCCAGTACCACAGGTTGTGCTGGCTCTGGCACCAGGTGTGGTGGTGCATGCTTGTAATCCCAGAGCTGGGGAGGACGAGACAGGAGAGTCACTACAAGTCTGAACTGCATAGCAAATGTACCAAATATATAAATTAAAAGTATATTTTTGGGCCATCTCAGGTGACTGAATGGTTAAGTTTCTTGACATGGGTTTGCAAGGATAAAAAGCTTATTTTTCTGCCTGTCCCTGAAATCAAGTTAAGTTCTAAATAAAAAAAAAAAAATAACATTAGCTTGAGACTTAAGGTCCCTTATCACATAATCTTGTACATATTTTGACAGCAACTTAATAATTTTATATTTAATCTACTCTACTAATATTATTCCCTTCTCTCTTCCAAAATGGTCTTGGAACTTTATTTAACAGATAAGGCCTTGCCAGTTTTGATTTCCACTTAATCTGGGGAAAATGGTTTCTGATAATGTCTGAAAGGCAGTAGGTATTTTGTCAACGCTTTATCATTGAAATTCATTGCAAGCCAACATTTATCCATTTTATAAATGTTTAAAGTATATTATTCCTTACTTCCACAGTGTCAAGTATTTCTCTATCCATACTCTATTCATTTTAGAATACTTTTATTCTCTTTCCATTCCTTCTCATGCTACATATTTATTGAATAGGACTTGTAATTTCAGATGTAAATAATCACCCTTTATCTCTGATGAATTTTAATTTTCTCCATACACTACTTCTTGGCTTGAGTTAATTGAATAGATCAATAAAGCATTGTATAGATTATCTATATCATAGACAACCTCTCATTTGCCTTAGGGTTGAGTTGACTTGATGTTAAACCCCAGCCTGGTTGATGTGACATGTGGATGATTAATGAAAATCATTCAACCTAACAGTAGTCTCAAAACTTTATTACTGTTGCCACGTGGAACAATGGTGAAGATAACATACTGTGGCCCTTACAGAGATGGCCACGTAGTTCTTTAGTGTAAGTGCTGTCTTGAACCTTTGGGAATCTTAAAAGAAATGGTTAGCAAGCAAAATAGGATGGAAAGAGACTTGGGCCCAAAAGATGACCTGGCAAGGAAAGGTGGTCTGTCCTGTCCTGTAGCCCAAAGGATATAAGAGTTCAGGCCGTTGGTGCCATCACTGGCTCTGAGAGGATTTTAGTTCTGTGAAGCAGGATGTGCTAGGAAGGGGAATCTAGAACTGACCAGGTAAGACCATTTGCTTATTCCCATCTGGAGAGGGGGTGAGTGAGAGGTCTGGAGAGCAGAATATTTCTGAAGGGAAGATGGGTAAGAGTGTCTTGGCAGGGTCATGGGTGTGATATGTACAGGTGTGGGCCTGAAGAGATTCTTGGAGAAACTGAGACCTTAACATTTTGGGAAGCTAGCATGAGGCAGAAGGTCATTGGTTTATTCTACCAGCTTTCAGTACACATGTTGAAAGACAGAACCACGTTCACTGGACTGGTCTTTCCACGTCCTGAGGTACAGGGGGACCCCTTTCCTGCTTCAGGTTTTTTTCCTCTGTGTCAGAGTAGGTTTCAATACGTCTTTTCTTTGGGTGCAATAAAGGCAGATAACATGAACTCCACCTTTAGAGAGAGCTGCTCATTTCACTTGTGGTTGCTTAAAATGCACTGAATGCTGTCCCTCTACCTTAGCCTGGCCTGCTGACATTAGCGGCCCTGACTGCCTGAGTCTTTATGTCAAGCAATGGTGTATTCCATTGTGTTAGCTTATTCCTCATGACCTGTCCCACTTCACCCCAGAGTTCACAGGTTGGTAATAAACCCTGCTGTTACCCGACATCATGTCTCCTGCTAAATAGCTATCGCCGCGAGCTCTTTAAGGCTGTCCATCATTGCACAAGTTGCTCCTACATCCGGTCTACCTAATCCATACTGGCATTGCCACATGCTGCCTTAGTAATGTCTCTCATGCGGAGATTCTCATGAGGAAAAAGGAAGAGCTGTGGCACGTGGCCACGAGAGACTCACAGAGCTTCAAGTGGTCTGCAGGACGTGGATAAACAGCCATCCCATTTTCCCACTCCAGCTGATACACACACAGGGAACCTGTGCGCTCAATTTCCCCCATATGGAAAGCAGTTCCAACAGGAACAGTGCTATTTTTTCCTTCTTAAAAATGAAAAAAGCTTGTTTCAGATGGATTCAATCAACATTATCTTAAATGCTTACTATAGGCAGGATACTTTCAGGTAAGAATGCATAGGAAGGTAAGGTGTCTTCCTTAATGAAACTTCTAACCTGGGAAAACAGATATAGAATAGTCACATACCTGGAATTCTTTGTTTTAGTCAATTGAGTTCCTTTTAGGGTTGGGGGCTTGCTGCACTTTTCTTGGAATGCCCTTATTGTAGTAGAGATATAGCACTAACTATTCAGGCAAGAGCATGGGATTCCTATGCTTTCCGGACTCCTGGAAAGTGGTGAATCATCAAGACCTACATGAGGAAAAACAAGATGTTGGTCTAGGATTCCTCGGGTCACAGGGATGGAACCAGTGAGCAAGTAGGATTTTTATGACATATCAGACAAAAAGGAATGTGAGAAAATGTCCCTTGGAAGTGGTTAGAGGTCATTAGGAAGTAGGAGGTCAGGCATCTGACAGAGACTAAGAGGTCTAAGAGAGGCTCTGTGCTGGTGTGTAGGAAGTTTTGGGGGGTTGTCTATGCTCTGGGACAGTGAGGAGCTCCGAGCTTGCTTCAGTTTTTTACAAATCTCAGGGAAGGAACAAAATAGTGATATGATTGCTGTTCAACCCCAAGGGCGAATAAAAGCATAGGAAGGAATTTCTGTATTCTGCTGAGCAGCACAGAGAACAGGCAACTGTTGATGAGGACGAGTGGTGAACTCAGGGATGGCTGAGGAAGAATGGCCTCTGGCTACCATATTATTCTGTCAGGAAAGGTAACAAATCTACTGTTCATGGCCTGCTATAATGAATCTGTTTAAAAGTTTTGGAAGGGAGGGTCAGTGTCATCAAACCTCAATACAATTAAAGTATTGCCTAGAATTTTACCACAAATTACACCATCTTCAGATGTATAGGCTTTAAAGAACTGATGTAACGGATATTGAACATTGGAAAAGACTTTTCACTGATGCAGGACATTTTCTCTTTATAGCTCAACATAGTATTTTTTTTTCCTCTGAATCATAGTAGCATAAATAATTTATTTGTTTTGTCTTTTATTCCCTCTCTCTCTAACACTTAGACAGTGCTGCTGAGAGACACATAAGACACATAACCCATAGCCCAGGGTGCTTTGGTCTGGTGGAGATGAGATCTGAACCACCTGACAGGATTTAGGGAGCCATAAGAGGACCAGATGGGAGTGAGATCTTCCTGTAATCCAAGGCTCAGAACCTCAAGGAAGAGGGGAAACAAGGTCTCATCAAAGCTGTTGGTGTGTGTCCAGGGGCAAATGCTAATGCGTGGCATGCAGATAATGGTGGGCATACCACGTGGAATCCTTGCACTCGCATCATCAGATAGAACTGTCTGCTCCGTGTTCATCCCTTGTTAAATATGGAAGCAATTCTAAACTGGAGACCGTGCAAGCTGCTCCTGAGTGGTACTGCAGTATGGCGACACATTCTAGTCCCTGCTCTATTTAATGTTAAGCAAGATTTAAAAAAATGAAGACATCAAATTAACAATTTATGTCTCATACAGGTTACAACTTAAAGTGTAAGATATAATAGATTTTGGTACATTGACAGTTGTACAACTATAACCACAATCAAACGTATGTCATTTTTGTTATATCAAATCAAATTCTGTAGCGTCTCCCAATCCTTTACCCCTTAATCTAGGTAACCATGAGCTATCTTATATTGTCATAGATTTCTTAATCTATATCTAGCTATATCTATATCTATGTCATCTATATCTATGTCTATATCTATATTAATTTGACCATGCTCATAACAATAATGAAGACCTTAACATACCCTCCCAAATGTAAATTCTATCAAGTTAGCTCTCATACTGTATTACAGTGAAACTAACATACTTGAAATATAATACTATATGTATATATGACTAATATAAGAATATAAGTATTAATATAATATAAAGATATAAGCATAATGTAAGTATGATTTTAAGGAAAGTACTACATACATGCTAATTCTGTATTATAAATGCTTGTCTAAATATAAGCAAGAAGAGGTTTTAAATATTTTTTGGAATTTAGATGAGGGCAGAAGTACCACTGTTCTTTGTGAGCTGACTGAGCCTCAGTGCAAACACACAACTCAGGTCAGACCCCTGCACAGCGTCCTCTTATGTTCCAAAATAAGTAAGAAGAACATTAAAAAAAAAGGAAAGAAAAAATTATGAAGGCATTGCTTCATTCTTAGAAGTGACTGGATTTCCCCAATGAATTAGCAGGGCTCTATTAGTGGAAGATGCATTGCAATCCAGTGGAAGTTCTTGGCCATCGTTGGCAATGATACCTGCCCACCAGGCCGGAACATAGTTCTATTCACCAGCAAGGGTGCCCGATGGGGGCACTTCCTGGCAAAACTAGTTCATGAGTCATTCTCTGTAAGAGTAACTTAGGATTAGGTACATTGCTAAGCTGCTAGGATTCTAAGTGTGTACTCCATGCAGTGGGAAACAAGCGCTAAAGCATAAGATGGAGAATGAAGTGGCCAAGGCATTAGTTAGCAGCTTGGTGGGCCTGGGGGTCTCATTGGGATTTCAGAAAGCAGTATCACGGAAGAGAAGACGGAGATGCTCAGAATTAAAGGGAACAAAAGGGAGAGGGAAAGAACCCTGGGTCTATACATTCCAAATTAGGCATCCCAAAGGACGGTAGTGTAGATCTGTGAGCTATTTTTGACGACTTAAAATGCTAAGAGAAATCATATCTTTGTTCACAATGAAGTCACACAAGGTAAAATGTCAAGTTGCTTTAGGCTGGGACTGTGTAAGTTTAGCGATGTAATAATTTTATCTCAGTCTATTCAGAATTCTGGTTATTGACAACTGTATTTGTTAGATTAATAAAAATGAATTATTATTTAATATGTGCAACACTGTGGACAAGAAGTCTTTCAAACGATGATCTATAGGAGGAAATGATAAGAGCCCCTCCCCCTTTTGGGGATCAGACTCAGAATCTTGTGCTTGTCAGGCTGGTGCTTATGTCCCTGAGCTATCTCCCCCACTCAACAAGAGGATTTAAGTGATGAAATTACTGATAATTAATATCCTAGAGTAGAGGGACCCTGTCAGATGAATCTGTACTGTAGGATCTTAGAAATGTTCAATGATTCTATAGATTTAATCCTTGTTATTACGTGGCAAATCTATCTTAGATTTTCTGAATAAATATGCCACTGTCCAGATAAATACAAGAAACCTCATATTAGTAAGCCTATGGTAAATGATATTTGCTATCCTTCAACAAAATTAATTTCACAAGCACGATTCGTTTTTAAAGATTCAGAGGCTTGGACAAAGTGCCTGATTAGATGATTCTCTTTGCCTTCAAGGAATGCTTGGGCTGGGAAGCAGGTCCTCAGGAGCCCCAGTGAGGTACAAGCCAACTTTGCTTTGCTTGGGAGGTGCCCTCTATCTTTTTATCCAAGATGGAATCCAGTATTAGAAAATGTAGCACCATTGCTGGGAAAGTTTTCAAGGTATATGTCTATTTTTAAAAAAAAATTTTATTTTTTTTTCTTGTTTCAGAACTTTTGTTTGTTTATTTATTTATTTTTATGGCCGGCTCAGCCTGCCCTGAGGGCAGGGCTGATGCAGCATGTGGTGCAGAGGATCAAACCGCGGTCCCTGCAGCCACCCAAGCATTCCTAAGCAGGCACTTTAGACCACTGAGCCATCCTGTCAGGCCTATATGTCTATATTAATGGTTTTCAAGCTATGATTACCTAGAAGTGGTCAGCCAGGCTATTCATTACCTAATGATGTAAAATCGATGTAATTAAAAATAAAAGAAGGTTGCTATTTAGTTCTTTGTGAACTTGAGTACAGAGAAGACAAATCAGGTGTTTATTTTGCTGCACACTCCAAAGACCTTAAGCGAGGAAGGGAGGGAACCAAAACATAAAAAGGCTGGAACCTGATGACTTCACTATCTGCCCAGAGAGGGCGCTGTGTACTTCCTTTCCATTTTTAAATTTTATTTTTAATTTAATTTTTTCAATGAATTAACATTTATCTTTTAAAGACGCTAAATGTATGAAAACAAACATTAGAAATGATACAGAATTTCACTAAACAAGCTAAAAAGGAATTCAACAATGGTTGCTATAGTGCATATTGTCTTCAAATTATTGCTCGGATTACTCGATTTAAGTTATACGATTGGTCATAAAGTGTCGTGAAAATTAAAAAGGGGAAAGAGAGAAACAAATAAATAAATAAGAAAATTTAAGCATCTTCTTCTCTCTTCAATAGACCAGAAGAAATAAGAAGTATTATTATCCACGCCAACCTGTATATACACATTGCAATTTCTTTTTCTCTTCTTTCTTTCATCCTTTTCCTCATTCTAGTTGTTCCTTCCCTTCATGCAGATTCTCTTATTTTCACAGCATCTATTGCACCTTTCAGATTTTTATTTACTCTTTCCGGTTCTTATGCTAGGGAGACAATACGATACTTACACATGCAGCCCTGATTTATTTCACTTCCGAGTATGTTCTCTAGTTGCATCTATTTCCCTATAAAAGCCTTGGGTTCTCATTTTCTTATAGCTGAGAAGTACTGTGTTGTGTAAAAAATCCCACATCTTTTTATCCCTTTCTCGGTTGATGGGCATTTGAGTTGTTTCCAAGATTTAGCTATAATGAATTGTGCTGCCATAAACCTGGGTCCATATATATTGTCTTTCTGTGATGTTTTCAATTCTTCTGGAAGAATACTCAGGAAGGGAATAGCTGGGTTGAATGAGAACCTAATCCTGTTTTATGAGAAATCTCCACCCTGATTTTCATAGTGATTGTACCAGCCTGCAATCCTATCAACAGTGGAGAAGGTTTCCTTTTTTTCCCTGCAGCCCCTCTAGCATTTCTTATTGGTTGACTTCCTGGTGACCGCCATTCTATTTGGGGTGAGACAGAATCTCAGTGTTGTGTTAATTTTCATTTCTCAGATGATCAAGGTCAGAGGCTGATGGTGGCAGGAGTCAACGGTACGCTCCATCGTGGTGGGTGTGGGTGGGTGAAGCTTTGTCTGGAGAGCTTTTCCTTCAAACTTTTTGTGTTTCTTAGTGAAAAGGCACACAAGTTTCCCCCACATGCTGTTTCTGCTGCAATCAGTTTGGCTTGCAATCTGGGTGTATATCAGAGTGGCCTTAGCTATTTCTGCAGGCTGCCTTCTCTTAGGTTGGAGCTCTTCCCAGAGTTCTTTGCATGACAAAGCCATAGGTCATTTACCTGCAGTCTTGAGATCTAGAATCTGGCTTCCCTGCTTACATCTGCCTTTTCTTTAAAAGGGCTAAATTATTATTTAAGCTCTGAACTACTTGAATATTGCAGAGCCATCCTTAAAAACAGTTTTGAGGCATTTTCTTGACTGAGGTCAGTTCGGTCATTCTCAGGAGAAACTTGTCACTTCTGAGATAACTCTGACATCTCTTCACTGCATTAGGGAGATGAAGGAGAATGTGATTTACGGTATCTGAGAAGAGTATGGTGGAAGCAACACCATTCGATTCTGAGGAAAAAACATAGATTAAGCATTAAGCAAAAGCCATCAGTCAAAGGAAGAGGTTTTTCAGGGGGAGAAAAAGATCTAATGAGAACTATGTGTTCTAGAAGCAGAGAGAAAGCTATAAGGAAACAACTTTTCCCCTTTAAATCCCCCAATGAGAGGAGAAACAGATTTCAGGTTTCATAAAAACTGAGCTCTTCATTTTCCCACCCACCATCCCACAAAAGCCAGATGAGGCTTAGAAAGAAATTTTAATTAAGCTTGTTTTGAGAAACATCTGAGCGTCTTTTTTTTTTTTTTTTTGTCTTTTTGAGACAAGGTCTTGTTATGCAGTTCGGGCTGGCCTTGAGCTCACTTTATAGCCCAGGCTGGTCTCGAACTCGCACTGATCCTCTTGCCTCAGCCTCCCGAGTGCTGGGATTACAGGCGTGAGCCACCACGCCCGGCTGAGCGTCTTTATTCCATTGCTGTTGTTGTCCTCCGGGGAACAGAGTTATCAAGCGCTGTTTTCCTTTCCTCGTCTAACTCCACCTGAAAGATATTTCACCCATCTAATCAGAGTCAGTCTTTAACTGAAGGCTCTTACACCTGGTCCTAGGGTCCCTGTCACCTCTGTGACAATACTTTGTTCCTGACCTTAAAGCCAGGACTTACCCTATGACCTGACTTTTTCATTGCAAAGATAGTAAGTTTAAAATTTTTTTAAAAAATTAATTTTAATGAGAAAAAATAGCAATGAAACAGTTTCAAAACAGGTTAGTAGAACAGTTACAACAATTAATACATTGCATATTGCTGTCTTTGAAGTAGTTATTTAGAGTACAAAATGCAAACATGACATGACATCTTTTTTTGTTTGTTTGTTTTTCAGGACCAGGGTTCAAACTCATGAACTTGCACTTGCCAGGCAGACACTTGTGCCACAGAGCTATCTCCTCGTCCCCTAAACATGACATCTTGTCTAAACATTATTAGTACAAACCTTTCCTCTCACAGAACTAAGAGAAAGTAGCTGTATATCTATTCTATTTTTTTTGTGTGTGTATCTATTTTTTTCCACTACAAAGTGGTCCTTCATTTGTATCCCCCTTTTCATTTTGTTTTGTCAGAGATGGGTGTTCTATTCCAGCTAGACAAGCTGTACTTGGAGAAGTCTTTAGAGAACCTTTTCACGCTTGATGCCAGTTCAAACACTGTAGGTACTTGAATTCAGCAAAATAATCCAATATGGCCCAATAGCCCATAATAGCAATGCGTGATGAGCAGAACTGGCAGTTGTTGGATGTTGTTGGCTTAAGCCATTTACAGCCCAGCATGTTAATATGGCTTTACTCTTTCAACCTGGTGGTTATGCTTTTCTGCCAGATGGCTAAGGCTGAGTTAAAGCAAGATCCATACACCTAAAAGATAGTGTCAACCAGCAGATAAATATCTTTAGCTTCAATTCTTTCATTTTGTATTCAGCACAGTGTTTTGTTCCTCTGAAAAAATGTACGTGATTATTGCAATATCCAAGTCTAAAACAAGAATTTAATTTTAGTACCTCATCTTTATGCGACCGCAATGTGGTCAGCACTGTTTCAATGTCTCCAGGTGTTATCATTATTAACGTGAATAAGGAGAGGCAAACATATTAAAGAGATATTCTCAAATATTTTTTATCTTTCTGCACATGAGTAACTTAACAGCTAATTATTCAAACTCAAAGCTTCCCAGGGAGTACAACCTGAGGGTTAAATAATTATTTTGCTACATTTGGATGCATTAGAGGAAGAATTCGGTAAGTTAAATGGTAAGTTTAATTTTCTGAAGTAATAAGATAATTCTCCTCATTATGATCTCTTGTGGAAAAAGATACAGCAAGAGAGAAAATTCAAGAAAGAATGAAAACAATGAGTAGTGAGCTGGGAAAGGATGCAGCGAAACGAATAGAAATGGTGGGGCTGGGTTAGCCTTTGGATGAGATGGTGGAGGGTAATGATTATTCACGAAGTGCTGTAGTTGGATAAAACTGAACACGATTTTGTCAGCAAAGGTCACAGTAAGATGAAAAGGGCTTACATGGAGACAGGAGAGATTTTGGCGGAATCGAGTTCAGATCTTCAGGGCTTTAGAGGGATCAGACAATGACATTCAATGTTCAATGGACTTACTTAGTTTCCTTCTCTGGTGAGAAAGAAAGAGACAAAAAGAAACAGCTATTTGTTCTGAATTGTTTACCTACAGAAGCAGAGAGACACAGATGAATGGTTTCTGGAAGTGTCTGGAAGTTTAAAAATGCCTGATCTCTGGTAGTCGATTTAATGTGGTTTTCCTTTGAGCTGTATTGTTATGCAGTGGAAACTACTGCTCTGTATCTTAGAAGGATTCTGAATCCAAAAGTCCTCCATTTGCCAGGCCTGGTGGCTCATGCCTGTAATCCCAGCACTTGGGAAGCTGAGGCAGGAGGATCAGTGCGAGTTCGAGACCAGCCTGGGCTACAAAAGTGAGCTCAAGGCCAGGCTGAACTGCATCGTGAGACCCTGTCTCAAAAAGGCAAAAAAAAAAAAAAAAAAAAAAAATCCTCCATTTGATAGACCTCAAAGTTAATGTTTTACTTCTGTTCTCCTTTACATGCTGGCGTTGGGTATTTGATTGATCCACTAAAAATGACTGCAAGATTTAAAATGCTCTGAAAGCCTTCTGAACTCAGGCCTTAATTTGACAAGAGTTCTGATCTTTACAACAAACACTGAAGAAAGCCACTAACTACTATGTATTGGAAACATTCACCAATAAAAGAAAGACAGGAAGATAAAAAGAAAGAAGTGGGGTTAATTCCCCACTAAATTTGGAGAAAGAAAGAAAGAAAGAAAGAAAAAAGAAAGAAAGAAAGAAAGAAAGAAATGGGGACATAAGCTCATTATGAAGCAAAATTACCAAGCTCTTCTTGGTCATCCTTATTTTTCCCACCTCGAACATGATATGAAAAGATAATGAGAGGCCATTGCTTTCTGAAATTTTAAAACTGCGTGATTTTGAGGAAGGTACTTAACCTTTCCCACCTCTGTGTGTGTGTTACTTTGTGGCCTTGTTCTTTGGTTGACTGAATTATTACTGGATGTCCACAGTGGAGAACTGGACTGGTGGCTCAGTTTTTTCATCTTGTGGGACCCTGCCTGATGTTGACACATATTTTCAGCATGAATAAGAACATCCTGCTCTTATTTTCCCAAATAGAAGATCTGACTTTCTGAGAGGAGGCCTCAGGGGCATTAACTTTCCTTCTGTCCAACTTGTACATGATTACTATTGCCTTATGCATTCTACTCAGGTTATCAGGCCTGGCCAGGGTGACTGGTTGGCATCACTCCCTGCATGAGCACAAAGCAAGGACAATTTATGTAAAGAACACAGCTTGGAGTGGTTTTTGGAGAAGAGCTCTGTTGTGTGCCTCCGGTTTCAGATATCCCTCACCAAACTTAGAGCATGAAGATGACTTGGTAGTCATTGACGCCAGGGATGACAGATGTCTTAAATAGTTGGCTTTTTACATCTGTGGATTTCAAGCACGCGGCTCAAGCAATGGTGGATAAAAAATATTTGAAAGCAAAATTGCAACTTTGCCCAAAATGTAGTGATTACTTTTGTTGTCATTATTCCCTGCACATACATATAACAACCACTTGCCTAAGTGTTCCCATTCTATTGAACATTTTAAGTAATCTGGAGAGGACTTAGAACATACAAGATATTATGTCATTTTATATGAAAGACTTAAACATATGCATGGAATTTGACATCTTTGGGAGCCCTAGAACCAAGCCCAAAGGAGGCCAAGGGATTACTGCGATTTGTGATTAATCTTCCATGAATTGAATCTGTTTTTTTTTGGTGACATCCATGCTCAGTGTGCCACAGGTCAGGAGGGGACAGGGAAGTTTTCTTGACACATAACTACCATCAATCTCTAGGGTTTGCAAACCTTCATTTAACGCCTAACACTTCTATAATGTAGATAAGTTATCACCTTGGTCAGAGAACTCTTCTGACCAGATCCTAACTCCTAGTTCCTAACAAGTCAGCCAGAGCATCCCTAGTATTTTGTCTTCCAAAAGCCTCACCTATGAGTGCACAAAGCTTTGGAAGACATCTAGATATAATCCTGGGCACTGTGTATCATTCATCCCTCTCGAGTTCACACACGAAAGTAATCATCACTGAGCTCAAGGTCAGCCTGAACTGCATAGTGAGACCCTGTCTCATAAAGAAAAAGAGAATTAGTCATCACAGCTGTATCCTGGTTGTATGTTCTCCAGATTGAGGGTAATGAAACGAAGGATTACATAACTCAACCAGTAAATTTTTAAAAGACTTACTGTAATGAAAATCTGAGAGAGGTTGCAGTGGTACACTTACTCTGGTTCCCTTGGACCTTTTTTTTTAAAGGCTCACATGCATATAATCAGCCTTTCTACTTATATTTATTTCTCCTTTCATTCTCACTTTATTTAATTCGCTTTATCCTAGAAAGCACACCTGGCTATACACAAAGCCACTGAGACTTTCTTAGAAACTGATTGTGTTCTAAAGTAGAACTCCATTCTCGGGTAAAATGGGACGTGAAATCTCAGTGTAACAGCAGGAAATTGTAGGGTGGCCTGAAACTAGAAGGAAGCCCAGTGTCCCTAGCATCTCCGCTTTCCTCCTCCGTGACTGTTCCTTCCTCACCTCCTTAGGTACCCTGCTGGGGCTTTGATATCATAGCTTGTGAGTAACTTTTTCTGGTATTTTTCTAGGGTCTGCAGGGTGTTCAGGGTCTCACTACTAGATCAGACTCGTAGTGATCTGCCTGTTTACAGCCTCCCGAGAGCTGGGATTACAGGTGCACACCACCATGCCCAGACTCAATTGCCATCTCAGCAGGCCCCAGAGGTGGAGCTGACAGGGCAGGCCTGGGGAATCAAACGTCGGGCCCCTTGAATCCGCTGAGCTATTTGACAGGCCCAGCTTGTGAGTGATTATCTTCAAGGGTGTAGTTTAATAATAACAAAAATAATTTAAATTAAATTAATTCTTTGATACAGGGTCTAGCTAGGCAGTTCAGATCCTAGTGATCCTCCTGTCTTAGCCTCCCCAGCCCTGGGATTACAGGTGTGTGTCACCACACCAAGTTTTGGGGCTGGCATGTCATGCTCATGGTTCTGGGACCAGCAAGCTGTGTGATCCCAGGGATTAAACTCAGTCAGGTCTTCGCACATGCACTGCAGGTCCTTAACCTGCTGAGCTATCTCATTGGCCCAAAACATCTAATGTTAACATCAAATGCATAATCCAGTCATTCAAACCCACACCCTAAGAGTCTAGTTTCTTATTACAGATACATTTTGTTTTCATATTCACTCAGGCAAAAATCTAACCCTTCCCACCACTCAGAAGTTGGGGTAATATTATCTTTAAATATTCAAAATCCTTTCAAAGTCATTCTAGGTGTACATCTGTGTATAAGTACTTGGGGGAAATGGTAATGAATAATGTATTTTACAGATGTGTTTAGTTTAAAGCACAGCAATGTGTGCACTTGTAAGGGTGTGGGGAGGCAGCTCTGTGCTCAGCCACTAGGATGGCAGGACACCCAGCACTGTGACAATGACGCTTTTCTAGAGATGTTGCATCCTCTTGGAAACAGCTTATCTGGATTTTTGTCAAAAATTTTGTCAAAATTGCTAAGAAAAGGTAATTAATTTCTAGATGACTTGCTTTGAATCTGGCTCTGCTATACTCTTGAAAATGTAATACTATCTTTTTGATGTTTCCAAAATACTTTAACTTTTCTGTTTGAGACACCTCTTGCTTTTGTATTTCCAGCAGCTTTGTCTTTTAGTTATTATTTTGATTGTCAGGTTAAGCACCTTTGAAAGAGAAGAAGTAGAACATACTGCAGGTTGGGGCTGTAGCTCAGTGGTAGGGTCCCTGCTCAGTGTGGGATTGACCTCGGGTTTGATCCGCAGCACCAGAGGACAAACACAAAAGAGTTAACTGATTTAAGGATGCTCTCAAAATATTTCAAAGTAGCTGTTGATTTTTCAATTTTCTTGAGAGATTTAGCCTATGAACAAATTTTCCTAGTTTCTGAGAAAAAGTACACATATGATTTATTCATGTTAAGATTGAGTTATCATTGTAGTAAACTAAATACTTTTAAAACATTTGGGAATTCAATTCTCTAGAATGCAGGGTCCTGTGCTGAGTAATTCTCTTATTCAATAGCTCTTTTATTCTATTATTATTTCATGGTAGAAAAGTTTTTACTTGATAAAAGTTGCTTAAAACATTTTTGTTTTGAAAATTCGTATTTAAATTGTACTCATCAGGTATAGCACAAACTACATAGTTTTTATTGATGATTGGATTATGCATTTGATGTTAAGATTAGACATTTTGGGCTAGTGAGATAGCTCAGTGGACTAAGCACCTGCTTAGGCAAGTGCAGGGACTGGGGTTTGATCCCCTGCACCATAAGCCTCACTGGTCCTACCCCCCAGGCTTGCTGAATGGGTAACTTAGACTGGGTATGGTGGCACACATCTGTAATCCTAGCGTCGAGGAGGCTGAAAACAAGAAGATCACCAGGGGTCTGAGCTACTTAGTGAGACCCTGCACAAAAGACATGTTTAAAATTAGATGTTTTGATTTATAGCTCAAGTTCTGCTGGTCTAGGGATAAAATTTTAATATATTTAGGCCAGAAGTTGAGCAGACTTCTGGGTCTTGGTTGCAAGGACAAAGTTAATTATTTTTTAAGAAAGCAATGAGCCTTGCAAGTTATGCAGTCCCAGGCAAAAAGTATTTTTCAATTAAGTCCACTTGCTTATTTTTTAAGTAACAACTATATTAAGAACTAACCAGGTTTTATTTCATCACTTCTTTCTAGTCCTGTACCATTAAGATTTACTTGATGTCTTTCAAAATTTGAGCACGACAGAGTCTCTTGTGTTTCCTGAAATAGGTCAAATCAGGTTTCTTATGGCCCAGACATTGTTTTTGTCTTGATGTCTTATTTTTAAGGTGGGGTTCCCTTTGTTATTCTTTAAAATAGAGAAAGCTTTCCATTTTATTAAGTTACAAATTTCTTTTTCAATTAATGCACTGATAGTCAAGGTTTATCTTCAAATAGAAACATAATAAAGAAGTAACTATAAATAATGGATGAGGGCTGGACATGGTGGTGCATGCCTATAACCCCAGTTACTTGGGAGGCTGAGGTAGAAGGTGCACAGGTTCAAGACCAGTCTGGGCAATTTAGTGAGACCTTGTTTCAAAATATAAGGCAAAAAAGGATGTAGGTCCTTGTAGTAGTTATACAGAGCACAAGATGTAAACGTGATAATTTTTCTAATCATCAATGGTACAAAAATTTTCTTCTCATTGAACTAACAAAAAGTAGTTACATACATAGTCCAATATTACATAATCTCAGTGGGCTATTGGCAGAACTGACAATGTCGGAACCTGCTGATTTAAGCCTTTTACAGCTCAGCATACTAATCTAGCTTTACATTTTATGCCTCGTGGTTAAACTTTACTGCTGGGTGGTTAAGGGCAAGTTAAAGCAAGACCTGTATAGCAAAACATGTAACTTTTGTATCTCCCAAGGTCAGTCAAATCCCCTCAGGGTTTACTTTGAAACCATGTACAGTGCTTTTTTTTTTTTTTTTTTATCAATTATTGGGAATGTACTACCAACATGTTTTGAAAATAAAATAAAATGGGACCTTGATGATAACTCACTACTATTATGGACTGTTGGACTATCCATACAATTACTTTCTCTTAGTTCAATAAGAAGAGATATTTGTACTAGTAGTGTTTAGACAGGATATCATGTCTGTATCTTGTACTCTGAGCAACTACTATGAAGACAACAATATGCATTGTATTAATTGTGTGGTCCTACTAATGTGTTTTGAAACTGTCTCATTGTTATTTCATACTAAAATTAATAAAATTTAAAAAAATAATAAAATGGAAAAGAATCACAAAAAATGGATGTAAGTCAGTGGTACACTGCCCCAGGTTCAATTTCCAGTATAAAATAAATGAGGACAAGAACATTAATTAAGAATATTATAACTTTTATGCTGTCATTCTTTTCCCCTCCTGTAACTTGTGTGCACTCTGTTACCTTTTGCAAGGGAATGGCCAAACATTACTGTAAAGTGGGATTTGATGATTTATGGTTTTCATGCCTTTGTCATAATGCTAATGGTCTTGTAGGAGTTTTCAAGATCCTTTTGGTGTAGAGCAGCGGTTCTCAACGTGTGGGTCGTGATTCCAGCGGGGACCAAACAACCAAAACACAGGGGTCACCTAAAGCCATTCTGAATCATAAGTGTAGCAAAATTCCAGTTTTGAAGGAGCCACCAAAATTATTTTTTGGTTTGGGGTCACTGCAACATGAGGAACTGTATTGCGGGGTCACGGCATTAGAAACGTTGAGGACCACTAGGATATGACAGATCCTAGAGAGTTGTAATTTATTGAGACATCATGAGATGAATACAGATTGTTTTTGGTCTCTGCAGTTACAAGAGGTGATCAAAGTAGTAGCCTTGAGCTTCCAGACATTTATTAGTATGGTGAACTGTTGAAGTTTGTGTCCATTTTTAACGGGCTCTAGACTATATACATGAGTCTATAAATACTTATTTTAATTTTGAAAGTTACTGCCATTATTATCATGGAGAACGCAGTTGGCCAGAAGAAAGATGTGAGTCAGCAAAATGCACAGTCTAACATACACAACTGATCACGTTAGCAACAGGAACTCACGCTACTTCCTGTTTTTCATATGAAGATGTTACAGGCAACCCATAGTCATACTATGTGGAATTATGCATACAATATATATGTAAGTTACCTTTAGAGTTGGAAATAGGTAAATTACATATGTCTGAAATGATTATCCTTATTTTTGGGAGAAAGATGGCATGGTACTTAGAAATCATATTAAGACAAAACTTGTTAGGATAAGAGTTTCTTTGCTGGCGTTCATGAACAAATGTAAGACTTTCACCTATAAATAGAGCTTTATGAAAGCATTATGTAGAATTATATTGTTTTTCTTAAAAGTACAATTAACTATATAGACTAACCATACAGTACTTTGTGGTATTACCAGCATTTTGCAGACATTTCCTTTTTTTAATGTATTTAGCGCAGAGTCTACAGCGTCTCAGTACACAGACCTGACTCATAGTGATCCTCCTGTTTTCAGCCTCCTAAGCACTGAAATTATGGGCATGTGCCACCGTACCATCGCAATCGCTGTCTCAGTGTGCCCCGGGGGCAGGGCCAGCACAGCCTGCTGGGGATTGAACTCTGGTCCCTGAGGAGTTAAATCTGTTAAACCTTGACTTCCAGGGCACTACCAACTGTCCTTTATTTATTTTATTTTTTTAAAATTTAATTTAGTTTAAATCTTTTTAAACCTTATTTATTTATTTGTGTTATGGCCAGCTTAGCCTGCCCTGGGGGTGGAGCTGGCACAGCATGTGGTGCTGGGATCCAACCATGGTCCCTGAGGCTGCCTAAACTTTCCTAGGTAGGTGCTTTAGAGTGCTGAGCCATTTCACCGGCCCCAACCATCCTTCATTTAAACCACGGATTAACTGTCTATTGCCTGTAGAAAAAATTCCACATTTTTATGACTTACAGGAGTCTGTGGCTATATGTATTCTATTTCTATCTTTTTAATATTAGTTTTTTTATGGGAAAAGTTGAAGATAACAGCCTATACTTAGTGTCAAGAAATGGAAACTCAGCTCTTTCTGTGTCTGTATGAAGAAATATTTCTGACTCTGACATGGGGAAAATATAATTCTGAATCTGCTAGATATCAGATGTGCCAAGTTCATGTCCTCTGAACAAAGGACAAAGGGGGTTGAGAGTCGGAAAGGTTAACTGGGCAACAGCAATAGCTCCTGAGACAGGAGGGATCCCAGAAGTGGTTGCCACTAAGGCCCTCTGCTGGAGGTATTTTATACAGCAAAGTCACAATATGGGTACAACATGCATCAAGCTGGCATCAACCAATGGGATTACGAGTATAACCACTTAGCTAATATTAGTCCAATAGGGGAGTAGGTCATGTAGTACACGTACCTGGAAAGAACAAGGACATTGTTGGGAAGAGATGAGCCCAGAGAGTCTTATCACTCACCTGGGTGACTAATACCTATCTGAACTTCAGTGGGCCAGTTGATATGAATTATAGTATAAACTCTAATCTATTGTAAGGCATGTAGGCCTGGCCATTCCATTTTTATTTTGAGGCCTTGCTTTCTTCAGTTGTGTCTCTACTTACAGTTTCGACATCTTTAGTCTGCTGACTTCCTTTGGAGCCCAGTTCCTCTCTGACCATACATGAATTTCTATCTGACTTAGCTGCCTATAATAATACTGCATCAGGAAATGTTTACAAGAATCTGCGTCTGTGTATTATGCATGGACCCACACCATTCATTAGGTTTTCAAAGACGACCGTGGCTCAGACATTTAATTTCTGAGTTTCTGTGGCATTTGAAGAAGGACATAGGCAGTGATACCATCCTATTTCCTACACAAGGATTACTTGAAAAAATGTATGGAACGATTTGAGCATAATTAGAGACAGAGCAGGACATTATCTATGCATTAAGCAAGTCCTTCAGAAAAGCTGAGTGGTTCATGTTATTATAATAAAACCAAGTGCTAATCTGTAAATGACTTCTTTTTAATATTAAAATACGTCCTTTATCCAGAAAAAGTGGAATCGTTAAAAAAAAGTAATTGCTATGGAAGCTGCTCTGTCCCCTGGGCTGACTCAAGTGTGAGTCAATAATAGTAGCTGTGAGTGAAGTTTATTTTACAGTACTTTAAGTCCAGGGAGGAGAAATCTGGTAATGTTATTAGTAAAACATTATTAATAAGGGGATTAAGCTTAAGTCTGTAAACATAGACAAGAATGGTTGCTTTGCATACTTACCAGGCTTAACTTGCAAATCTGGCATATAGAAAAATGATGGATGGATAAAGCTATAACAAAATAAACTCTTGCTACATGGGACCTGAGTTGTATTAGGTTTCTACAAAAGGCAGTACTCTGTTGGCAATGTAGAATTGAATTAACTATAAAATTGAGATTTTTTTTTAAAGTGTTGCAATTTAAAGTGTTGTGAGAGCAATTTTTCTCTACTTCTTTTTGGAGAAATGTTGTTTATTTTTATTTTTATTTTTTTTTTACTTTTTGTCTTGCAGAGTAATCTCCAAACTGAGGCGGAACCACAGAACCCACAAAATTTAAAGGATGAGACATGCTTATACCCATCCAATAAAATAGCCATGCTGGATTTTGGAATTTCAGAGACACAAGTCTGAATGCTGAGCTTGCCATTTGCTTTTTCAGTTTCCTTTCTGGATCTGTTAACTCTTGGTCAAGTACCAGTGCTTTGAACTACATGGGATTTACCTTCTATTTTGGTTTAATCTCAAATACCCAGTGTTGATGAGATGGGTTAGAAGAACCAGGGGTCATTATGGTCCTGACGTAGCTCAGCTATTTAACGATCTTTGAAATTCTGTAGACTTTTGTCATGGTTAGTCACGGGACCTCAGCTAGGGTACTTGGTTTCTGAATCCCAGCCTGTGAAGAATAAAGTGAGCATGACATCTACCTTTCTGGTTGTTCTAAGAGCTGATTGTGGAACAGTCAAAGCTCCTACAACAGGCCTGGCTTTAGTTTTAGTCATTTTTTTTTTTTCTGACTTGTCACATTCAGCTTCTATTTGAACTCGTTTAGGAACAAGAAGGTCATTGCTTCAGCTACACAGGTGAACTGTGCAGCTCAGTTCATCTTTATAGGTCAGTTATTGATACTGGGCATGTTATTCCCAGCAATTACAAGCTTAACTGATCTATGGTTTGTTTCTAGTTGTCCCCCCTAAAGCCTCATACAGTCATAGGGCAGACATCTAGAGTTTGATATTAACACATGATCCACTAGGATTATGAGTGTAAGTGCTGCTAGGATTATGGGTGTGAGTACTGCACTAAGCCTAGGGAGTACAACCTGGATGCAATTTAAGGGAGACAGGCTTACTCTCTGTGGCCAATGTGGCTGCTTCTCCTCCCTTTACTCTCTGCTCTTTGCCACTGCCATGAAAGTTTGCTCTCTACCATGTGCTGCTTTATCTTGGAGCCAGCTGAATATGGACTGAAGCCTCTAGCAGCTGTGAGCTAAATAAACCTTTCCTTCCTTCACTTTGGGTATTGGGTATTGTTCCCAGCTAGGAGAAAAGGGTAACTGAAATAGAAAGGATGAGCTTCTAGCTTTTGCGGACAAAAACCATGTCTTTTTATTTTATTTTATTTATTTGTTTTTTTGATTTTACAATCCTGGTTCATGAACTATTTGTTTTGGTAAAATTGCTAAAGCCCCTCCATTGCTCTGGACCCAATTTGGAATATCAACTCTGTTTTTAAATCTGATATTTTAAACAAGGTACTACGTTCTGAAAGTGGTATGAAAAAGATCAGGCCAGAATAGACATTCTGTCATTGGCAAACTAGGTCACCTTCATTTATAGAAAATGTTATATTTTACACCTTGGTACCTCAAGGTCTTTTCCATTTATAAAAAGAGGCATTTTGCTGAACAATGTAAGGTTTCTTTGTGCTCAGAAGTAGTGTACTGCAAAGTTATCCATGTGCATTATATTGTGTTTCTCAGATATTTGAGCTGCTTCTTAAATTTTTAAATTGAGTATCTTTGTGTTAGAGTTAGTGGGCTACACAGAAAATTAAAGTGAAAAAAGTATAGAAAAAGCATTCTTCAAGGAGCTTATGGCATTTTAGTGAAACGGTGTAAAACAGAGAACTTTTATAAAAGGGGAAGTGGAAAGTGTCTTGGCTTTCGCTGTTCTGCTTCGTTACACTTTGTTTCTATCTTTATTCAAAGCTCAAGTTACTGTAAACAGCAGTGCTCTACCCATTGATAGGTTATACAACTGACATTAAAAAATGAAATGTCTTATGACAATGTATTTGAGGCTATTATGCTTGGGGTCAGAGGATACTGACCAGAGTTCCTTTTCTTGCCACTGTCAGAGTGTTATTGTGTAGCTAGCTTCTAAAACTGGCTCACCGACTAACTACGACCAGGTTCTGTGTAGCTTGCCTCTCCCTCTGGTGTTAGATTCCAAGTTCTTTCCCTCTGGAACAAAAAATTGGATGTAATAAACAATGACAAAGTCTACCTAAGAAGGTAGAAGTGAAGAGTAGGGGAGAGACTGGCTCTGCAGAGAGAGCATACGCTGAGTAAAGCCAATAAAGAGATAACAAAAGTACATGTTGCATTCTGAAAATACGGTGTGGGCTCTCACGGAAAGTTACACTAGCAAGCTCTTCTCGGCATCAGTGTATCATCTGTACTGTGTGAATCTCTAGAAAACTCATGAGAACTTCTAGAAAGGGATCCTGAGAGGTGGCTCTAGAGTCTCATGACTCAAGTCTGGGCCTTCTGTGGAAAACATGCTCAAGTTCTCTTGAGACATCTACGTGCAGGGCTTTTGGAAACTGCTCTGCTCATGGGTCCAGGATCTTGTAATTTAGTAGGTCACGCCTGCTTCCCCAGTCAGCTTCTTCACTCTCTAGTTTCCTATCTCCAGAGCCTCAGCTGGCCAGGTTAGAACTGGGAAGCACACGGCACAGCCCTTATATTATTTATTTGAGTCCCTTCTTTCTTAGATACTATCAACACCAGATCAGGGCAGTAGTTCTCTGGGACCCCAGTGACTTAACACAGAGGTGCTAACTGCCACATCACTCCTTCTTTCTGTGCCTGGGGAATTTGGAAAACTTCTGAAGCATCTCTTACCTTGGACCCTCCAGACTCACCCGATATACTCCTTTCCTCTTTCCCATGCTTGTGTTTGCCATTACTGTTGAATAGATAGAGAGACTGCTGGTGTATCCCAGTGGTGAATAATGCTAAGAACCGTGGAAATAACTTCCTTTGTTCTGGGCATTTTCTTTCCAGGAAATGAAAGGGGGTTTCCTTTGAGATGCAACTCATTTGGGAAGCTTCTCGTGGTGCTCCAGGGATGGTGTCAGCAGGACTTGGCTTGAAGGTCAATAATCAAAAAAGAATCAAGGATCTTGGAGTTGGCTTTTAGAAGGGGACTGAGGCTGCGTGCAAATGAAGAAACCCTTACATAGCCCTTTCTTCAGGGCCAGCTGTAGGGACCAAACACATGTGTCTGTCTCTAAAAGGGAGCAGTCCAGATTTGAATTCTTCACGACAAACACATTCTGTCATGTGTCTGAAATAATTTTTCTTTTTCCAGGTTTGTTTCATTTTTTTTAGTTCATTTTACTCTAATACATTCTGAGCTGTATGCTCAGATAAGAGGTCAGTTTGAGTGCATGCATTTGAGTTTTGTGTCCATCTTTTGGTCACAGATTAAAAGCTACAGGTAAAGAAGCTATTAGGAAGTGAGGTTAATCGTAGATAACATGCAGAGACCTTCTGAGGCTTAATTCCACATTTTTTTTTTTTCTGAAAGGTGCAGAATTTGAAAGAGTTCATGCCTTTCTCTCAGCATGCAGTGAGAGAATCAAAGTTCACAATAGGAGTAACTTCCTCAACAGCCACATCTGTGAGCTCCACGGGGCCTGCTGTTTATTGGGATGGGCCTTTAAGGTCGCCCTTTCTCTTCTGGCAGCGTCTGTTTGAAGCCGTTGTTCTCCAAATTGCATCTTCTAATGAGCAGCTAAACTTGCCTACATGCCAGCAGCTAGCTCACTATTCCATGATCAGAAGCTTGGTTTTATATGAATTCTGTAAGATTTATTTTTCAGTTGTGCAGACAAACAATTCTACCCTGGGGGTATTCCAGTGACAGGAGCTGGTGTGTGCCATCTAATCCAGATAAATGTCTAAAGGCAGCATTGTCCCTGCTTTAGTAACCAACTTTACCAGTATTACCACTTCACGGTTTGCAGTGTGTTGATGATGTGCTGGGTGAAAACAAAATTAAACTAGGTCAAAACGCAGCGCTCTTAAATCTGTGGTGAAACCTCATCTGGAATTAAAATAAACATCTAAAGAATTCAATCCAGAAACCTTTAAGGAAAATAGCTTAATATTTGTAATATTTGATCAGAGTAATGCAGATTAGCTTTGTTGAATATATTTTCTTGGTCATTCATCAATGCCATTATTTAGTTATTGCAAATACCGCACAGAGCACTATCTTGGCATTTGGGAGTCCTGCAACAGGTGTGAAACTTATCTAAAGGTCCAGTTAAAGGGGAGCATCTGCTAGAGCCTTCAATTGTGATGAAATGTCCAGCTGGTGAATAGAAAGCTTGGGTAGGAAGGGAGATCAGAGAGTCAGCAGGGAAGTTGGACATTGCAGAGGAAATGCAAGTAGTCAAGTTTGAAATGGGATCCAGGGCAGGGACTGCTCACCCATTGCTCAGTCTGAAGAGTGTGAACAGCCAGAATTCCTCATGTGTTACGTTATGCTCAGAAGGAAGTCGGAGGAGCACATGTAGACTTTATCCCTGTCTTAATTACTTTTATAGTGGCTGAGATGAAACCTTAACACCCAAAAATGAGGAAAGAAAGGTTTATCGCTGCTCACAGTTTGTAAAGTTTTCAGTCGGTAGTGAGATGGCTCCGAGTCAGAGAGGCAAGGCAGAAAAGAAACAGTTCATGGAAGGGCAGGCAGGGGGCAGCCAATAGCAGTAGGAAGCCTCTCTTTCCCTTTCATCTTTCCCAGGGCATAACCATTTTGGATGGTTATACATGCACGTGCGGGCACGCGCGCGCACACACACACACACACACACACACACACACACACACAGAACTATGATAAACCAGTCAGTAGGCTAATCTAGCACCATGCATACTCAGTCCACATTCAGCACCCCAGACCTTGTTGATGTAGGAAGAAAAACTGATCTTTGAACCTGAAAAACACTTGGATGAGTTCATGTTCTCTAAAAACAAAGAACGAATTTTAGGAACGAGACAGAAGTTTAGAATAGAATATTTATTGGGAAAGAAAGCTTCTGTCCAACAAGGGATCAGAAAGGGGGCCCCGAGTGGGTTGCCCCTGAAATTGTCTTTCTTTAGGGGTCTTATAGGGCAAAACCATGTGATAAGGTGGACCTAAGTTGAAACTAGGGGAACTTGCTTAGGTGGTCATGAGGTGGGACAAAGCCATGGTCGACCAATGAGATTACAGGTATGACTCTTCAGATAAAATTGATGAAATCTGGAGCAAATTGGGAAGCAAGTCACTTAGTAAGCGGGCATGAATACAGAATAAGGGTTCTTCGTGTTGGGGTTGAGTACCTGACTTGTTTAGGCTTTTTTAGGGCGATCGATAGTTATTTATTTATTTATTTATTTATTTATTTATTTATTTATTCATTTATTTTGCGGAACCAGGGATCAAACTTAGGACCTTGCATTTGTCAAGCAGGTACTTGTATCCCTGAGCTATCTCCCCGGCCCCTAGATACTCATTTAGAATATCAATCCCTGATACTTAACTTTAAGTGAGTGGGTGGCTGCATTTCTTTACCTTTTTGTTTTCAGGGCTGGCCCACAGGTAGGGTGCCTGCCTCTTGTAAAGCTGTTGTATAGTCCAGTTGCTTTCTATACTGCCTTCGAGGGCCTGGCCCTATCTGACTTCCTACAATACTTTTATCTAATTTAGCTACCTACAACATTGCCACCTCCAGAAAGCCCTGCCTATGGCTGCATGAGACTTTGGGGCAAGATTTAGATACAAACCAAGAGTTTTCATAGTTGGGGATAAAAAGGGGAAAGACTTTGATGACAGTGACCACTAAATGTGTTCACCTCCAGGATACCCCAGTACTTCTTAGAAGTACTCTTCTTAGAAGTACTCTTATCCCTTTCTGATTCCTGCTGAAGATACCCACATTCTCTCTCCTTTTCACGTGTTTTTCCTTACGAACCACTTCATAGCTCCCCTACCCTGAGAAGTAAAAGTCCCCTGTGCCTTAGTCTGTTTGGGCTGTGTTGCCAAAATACCTTAGATTGAGTGGCCCTTAAACAACAGTACAGTGTTATCTTCTCACAGTACTGAAAGTCTAGGAAACTCAAGGACAGGAAGTGGCAGATTTGGTGTCTAATTTGTCCCATTTCTTATAGATAGCACTTTCTTGATATCGCATGTGGCATTCCCGCATGGGAGAAAGCATCGATGTGCTCCTTCGGCTCTCTACAGAGCGTACCAAATCCCGCTGAGGCAGTCTGTATTAGTGGACTTTCCCATGCCCAAGACACAGCTGCCTACACAGAATTTGAAGGAGGACAGGTTTAATTCAGCTCTTGCTTTCAGGAGGAGGAGGAGGAGGTTCAGCACACAGCTGGCTAGCTCCAAGGTAGAAGCCTGAGTACAGAAGGGCTGAGCACAGAAAACCCACTTAGCTTAGGAGGCTGAGAAGCAGAACAGGAGAACAGAGCCAGGAAAGAATGGCGCAAGACTGTACTGAGTAAACCAAAGTCAGGCTCTCAGGACCGGCACAGATGTACCCAAGAGCATTCTGTCACCCTTGGCTAGACTTGCATTTTTTTTTGTAGGTTTTAATGCACAATTTCATTATTTTGAAATCCACATTGCTTTATAGGTGTCCTCTGATCATTCTTATTCCAACAATGATCCCATTGTCAATGGCTATTTCCTATACACAGTGATACAATCTGGCAAACATTTCAAGGACTTTGGGGTACTGTGGGTTAGCTCAGTAGTTTAAGTGTCTGCTCAGGCAAACACAGTCAGGTGCAGGGGACTAGGGTTCGATCCCCAGCTGAACAAGCCTTTCCAGATGTACCCTGAAGGCAGCCTGAGCCAGCCAAAAAAAAAAAAAAAAAAATCATCTCAAAAGTTCAAGGGGGCTTTGTATAAAGAAAACCATTGCATTCCAAAAGACAGATTTTTTTTTGAGCATTACAATAAAGTGCTGTGCTATGCATGCCTGACATTTCCACAATTGCCTGTTTCCGCCACTCTCCTAAAAATAATGGATGCACAAAATGCATATATTGGGGCCAGGGAGATAGTTCTGTGGCACAAGTGCCTGCCTGGCAAGTGCAAGGTCATGAGTTTGAACCCTGGTCCCATCAAAAAAAAAGGCATATACTATTAAAAGCTGCATTTTGCCAATTTCCACTGATCCGCTGTTATTTTATCATTTGTAAAATCTGTAATCACTTTTTTGAAAGAAATTTTTATTTTATTTACTTCTTTTTTTCTTGTTTCAGAACTTTTGTTTGTTTATTTATTTATTTTTATGGCTGGCTCAGCCTGCCCTGAGGGCAGGGCTGGCGCAGCATGTGGTGCCAGGGATCGAACCGCGATCCCTGAAGCTGCCCAAGCTTTCCCAAACAGGCGCTTTAGACCACTGAGCCATCCTGCTGGGCCCTGTAATCACTCTTTGGCTAGGTAGTTCTCGATCTAACGCCACTGACGTCCTACAAATAGCGGTCACCAGGCCTCTCACCTCAGGACTGAATCGTCTCCCAGCAGCCCCACTTCTTTTTTTTTTTTTTAAATAATTTTTTATTTTATTTATTATTTTTATTCTCGTTTCAGAACCTTTGCTTGTTTATTCACTCATTTTTATGGCCAGCTCAGCCCGCCCCGAGGGCAGGGCTGGCGCAGCATGTGGTTCCGGGGATTGAACCAGGGTCGCTGAAGCCACCCAAGCTTTCCCAAGCAGGTGCTTTAGACCACTGAGCCATCCCGCCAGGCCCCAGCCCCACTTCTTAATTCCATCACATCAGGGTTCAGGTTTCAGTGTACAAAGAGGGGAGAGGCATTCAGTCCCTAGCAGTGCGCCTTGGTTGTGCTATTCCATGAAATTGTCCCTTTGGATTTCTTGCTTTTACTGTTGGCAGCAAACTGTTTCAAGTTGTGTTTCTATGCATGGCTTCCTTTTCAGTACTGCTTCTTCCTGGAGTCAGGCTTCCTGTGTCCTCGCTGTATGAGAACTCTTCTCTGTGGTTTCTGGCAATTGTCAGTCGTTCCCCTTCGTGCCCAGCGCTCTGCCCTTCTTGCTGCTTTGCTGTGCTGCTGAGCTGAGACTCCTCCCAGCTCTCATTCCTGTGTCTAACTCTCCTCCCCTGCTGCAGCACCAGGGATGGTGGGAAATGTCCTTGTCTTGCCTCTGTTTCCATCATTCCCCCTTCCCCCATCTTAATAATGGGTTAAAACATAATTTTCATCCTTTCCCTTTCTCCTCTTTCGGTGGCACTGCTGACCTGTATGTAACCAGTCTTACTTCTCAATCTCTGTTTCTGTCTCTATTCTCATCATAGTTCTTATACCTTGCTGTGTACACAACATGCATTAGATAAATGTTCTGCCTGATACTCATACTTAGTATGTTTAAAACACAAATCATTCTTCCTTACCTCTAGTTCTTTTCAGGCATTTATATTGTGTCCAAAGCATCAGTGTTTCCCCTCTGACCAGTGTTCCCTGCTTAGGGTCATCTTTTTCTTTTTATTTGATCCCTACATCTAATTTACCATCTTCTTTCATAGTATAGCTTACATTCTTTGCTTTCTTTTTCTTCTGCTCTGAAAGAGAGCTTAGTAATTTTTAAGTTATGTAGCAGTTTTCTAATTGATCTGTTATCATTCTACTACTAGTGGTAACGGCTTCCAAAGATATGTGGATTCTAGTTCCTGGATCCTATGACTGTTACTTACAGAACGTGTTAGGACCGATACAGATGTGACTAGCGCTTCTGAGGAAGGTCCTTGTCTTAGTTATTCTTCTCTCATTCCTGGGACAAATACCTGACACTCAAAATGAGGGAAGGGCAGGTTTATTTAGCTCAGAATTACTGGAGGTTTCAGTCCATCTTCAGCTGGCTCCAAGGCAGAGAGACACGTGACAGAGAACAACCTTGCATGGCAGTGGGCAAAGAGCAGAGAGCAGGGAGAAAGCTAGCAGCAGCACAAGCAGCTAACTTCTCTTCCTACCTTAATTGAAATGCAAAGCACCTGCCTCAGGGGCGGTGCAGCCCCTATTTCCACAATAATCAATTACAAATTCCAGAAGCTGCCCTATGACTGCAGGAGGCTTTGGGGAGACACCTAGACACAAACCATAACAGTCCTTATAAGGGAGAGATCCAACATTTATAGGAGATGCTATGCCAAGCATTGCTGAGATGAAAAGAGAGACAGGAAGAGATTTCAAGATGCTATACTGTGGGTTTAGAAGATGGAGAAAGGACAATGAGATAAGGAATTATAAGGCTGCAGTTCTAGAACCTGAACAATGAAATAATTTTCCCCTTTATCTGTAGATAGGACACAACCTTTTAGACACCTTAATTTCTGTCCAGTGGTAGGGATTTGAGAATTCTTTCTCTCGAACAAGAAGTAAATACATTTGTGTTGCTTAAAGCCACTGTGGAAGCCCTGGTAAAATACTGAACCATATTTGGCCACATGAATATTTCTAACACAGAGCCTTCTTTATATCCTGTTTATGAAGGGTAACAGTTCCATGAGGCCAATTTAACCTTCTTGGGTATCTCCTGAGTGGTGAGTTCTGAGCTAGTTTTATAGTTGCAAACATCAGGAAAACAGCTTCTGACTCTCCTGGCTTATTATCTTTTGGAGAAGATATACCAACCAAATAGTGCTTGAACAAAACTCCATCGGGAATGTGCGACAAGCATATGCAGGACCCCTTAGAGATACAGAAGAGGGAGCGATGCATCTCCTGTTCTAAAATGCAAACCTCAGGGGTTAAGTTGTAGCTGATAAAGAATGATTATGCTAGAGAAAAATGGGGAGAAAAGAATCTATGCTTCTCTTTTGAAGGAATCAGATAAGAGATGACTTTGGTTTTTAGAAAGAGGAATTAGCCTTTAATCAGAAAGTGCTTGCCAGCTAGATGGAGAACTTCTGTCAAGGTTTTGACACATAGGGGGAAGATAAGAATCCTCCTGGTGCTAATGAATTTTTAATTTACTTTCTTGTTACACACATTAAGATGCTTTATAAGATGCCCTAGTTCCAAATGCTTGCAAAACGTTGTTTGAATACATTACTTAAGTCAGAAAACAATGGTTATTGTGAAAATTAATGATGGTTCAAAAATTGCTCCCACTGATGTAAATATTAATTTTACTGAGTGCTTCCTAAAGGAGTGTGGTATAAAATAATTATAAAAATCTCAGATTGTAACTTTCTTATTTCAGGAGATGTTCTGCTCTTTATTTTTCCCACTGCAGGATATATTTGAAAATAAAATGACTCCCTATATTTTTTTTTCCTGGAACCCATACATACCTGAATGCTCTTGATTATATTGCTGCTTTTACCACACAAGGCATCAGACCTTGGGAGCCCTGCGTACCATGAGCCTGAGTTTAATGTGGGTCCTTTTGGTAGAAGTCAGTGGAGGAGAATTTATGACAAAATCTTAAACTGTAGTGAGATATACATAACCTAACTCACCATACTGGCTATTTTTTTGAGTATATGATTCGTTAGTGGGAGATACATGCACGTTGTTGTGTAACCAATTTCCAAAACTCTTTTCATCTTATGAAACTAGAACTCATTAAGCAATAATTCCTCACTCCTCAATTGTCCAAGACCCCGGAACCATCACTTATTTTTTGTCTCTGTGATTTGTGCTATTCTTCATTATTCCAAATGAGTCTGATCAGATATTATTTGCCTTCTGTGACTAACTTATTTCCCTTAGCATAATCTACCAAAGTTCACCTCTGTTGCAATCTGCTTCAGAAATTCCTCCCCTCTTAAGACTGAATGGTACTTCCCCTTGAAGTCTGTACCATATTTTGGTCATCAATTCATCCATCTACATACTCTGACATTGATTCTACCTTCTGACTACTGTGAGGGTTCTATAAACTATGTTTGGACTTGCGAGTATAGCTTTAAGACTTAGCTATCAACAATTTTGGTTCTATTTCAAGAAATGAAATTACTGGATTGTTTTTAATTTATTTGCGGAACAAAACGATATTGTTTTCCCTCATGGCCATACTATTCTACATTCCTGCTAACAGTGTGCAAGAATTTCTTTTCTCCGCACTCTTGACAACACTTTTATCTTGAGAGCAGTGATCCCAGTGGGTGTAAGGTGATATCTAACAGTCTTAATTTGCATTGCTCTTATGATTGGTGACATTGGCCATCTCATGTGCTTACTGGGTATCTATACATCTTCTTTGGAGAAGTCTCAAAACGTGTTTTATTTTATTTATTTACTTTTTTTATGTATTTAGGATAGGGTCTACAGAGTCTCACTACTTAGAGAGGACTCATAGTGATTCTCCTGTTTTCAGCCTCCCAAGTGCTGGGATTACAGGTGCACGTCACCACACCCAGTCTCAATCCCTGTCTCAGTGTGTCCCATGGGCAGGGCCGGCACAGCACGCCGGAGATCGAACCTTGGCCGCTGTGCTCGATCTAAGCAGGCTCTTTAGTCCACTGAGCTATCAGTCAGGACCTTTTTTAATTTTAAAAGTATTTGGTAAAAGGTTTAACTGAATAGTTCAGACTTATAGTAATCCTCCTGTTTTCAGCCTCCTCAATGCTCTTTATAGGTGTGTGCCACCACACCAGGACTCAGAGGCCAGCTCAGCATGGCTGGGGATGGGGTCGGTATGGTATGTGGTGCTGGCAATCTAACCCCGAGTTCCCGGGCTTGCCTAAGCAAGTGCTAAGCCTGCTGAGCTATCTCGCCAGCCTTCAAAGAGTGCTTTAAAAAGGGTATGATATAGTCCCATTTAGGTTTAGGGAAGGTCACAATGCTATTTAAGCGGAAGGTGGATTACAGAGGGCAGTAGTAGTCACATTTTGCGTAACTGGATGGGCCACTATGGCTTTGGTATTGAAGCTTCCTTACTTTCAAAGGAAGATCCCTGTGCTCATACTTATTGTCGTTCACTCAGTGGTCTTATCTCCCCCCACTCCCCATTTCACTATGGGAAGATGTATCCACAAATTCTATGTCCTTTTCAAGTTGGGCTGTATCTCCTATTATCATTCCTGTTTAGTACCTTTTTGGCTTATTTGTTTTGGGTATCAGTAATATATTTATCTCTCCTTTTCTGGCATAAGACATATCTGGGTTTCTTTACTCCATATATAACCCTTCCCAGATTGGTGAATTTTATTTTATTTTATTTTATTTTATTGGTTTTTTTCTGTTTCCCCTTCTCTCCCGCTCCATTTCTTGTTGAGGTTTGTGGTATCTCTTCAGCATTTATTATGTATTATCCTATAATACCATGAGTTATCTGTGTATATGTTATCATAAAATCTTTGAGGGTACAGATGTTTTTCTTTTTCTTTTTTTTTTTTAGAGAATTTTTAAAAAATTTTATTTATTTTTTTCTTGTTTCAGAACTTTTGTTTATTTATTTTTATGGCTGGCTCAGCCTGCCCTGAAGGCAGGGCTGGCTCAGCATGTGGTGCCTGGGATCGAGCCGAGGTCCCTGTAGCCACCCAAGCCTTCCTAAGCAGGTGCTTTAGACCACTGAGCCATCCTGCTGGGCCCCCCAGATGTTTTTCTTATATCTTTATATATTTATGTTAATAGAGCCAGAACCGGTTATTCTTTTGTGTGTGCAAAGTAATGGGTCACATTACTGTTCATTGCTGCTAATAAAATAAATGAATTTGGGAATAGTCTAAATTAGGTCAAATTTATATGACTGAAATTATCGTCATAATTTATCTTTTATACATATAATAAAATGGTTCATTAACTTCGTCTCAAAACACAATTATTTTGTCTCAAAATATTCAGATTTGGGAGGCAGTAGAGTGTCAAACCATGTTTTAAGAAAGAAAATACATGATTTATAACGTTTATAGGTCACGTCATACCAGACACTTCATACATGTTATTTAATTCCAACAGTAATCTTTTGCTATGAGATTAAGGTCTTTTTTTTTTTTTTTTAAGGATGTGGAAGTGTAGGTGAGGTCATGCAGATGAAGGAGGGAGAGAGACAGAGATAGAGACAGAGACAGACAGAGACGGAGAGAGACAGAGAGACAGATAGACAGAGAAAAACAGAGAGAGAGAAAGCTCAAGTCAGCCAGACAGCCAGACTGAAGCAGGGAGAGAGAGATGAGGTACTGAATCAACTCCTTTGTCAGTGAGGATGGGGTGCCAGACACAGGTTTTAGAGATGTTTATGAGGTTGAGAGAGTAAACTCTGTGTCTTCTTGGGAGAAGGAGACAAGAATCTCATGTCTGGTTTTTGTGTCACTCAGCGCAATTTGGGGCCACTTACCAGACTGAAAAACAAACAAACAAACAAACAAACAAACAAACAAACAGTTATGGTTTGTGTATAGTTGTTCCCCCAAAGCCTTATGCAGTCATGGGGTGGCTTCTGGAATTTGTAATTGATTATTGTGGGTGTGGGTGCTACATCTCTTTTGGGGCAGGTGATTCACATTTCAGTGGAAGGAAGGAAGAAAAGCTAGCTGCCTGAACTGCTGCTACTCCCCCGTTTGCTCTCTTGCTCTTAGCTGCCACCATGAAAGCTTGCCCTCTGCCACGTGCCATTCTGCCTTGGAGCCAGCTGAAGATGGACTGAAACCTCCAGTAACTGTGAGCTGAATAAACCTTTCCTTCCCTAATGTGTCGGGTATTTGCCCCAGCAATGAGAGAAGAGTAACTAAAACATCAAAAAATAAACAAAAAACCAGAGCAGGTTTTGTGGGCGGCACAGCTGAAGTTGCCCATGGAAAAGCTCAGTGAAGATACTCAGAGGAGCAGAAATGTAGAATTTGGGAGAAGTCTAGCTGCAGAGGCAGCCTTAAAGTCATTCAACTAGCTATTTATCCATTCAGCAAGCATTCATGGTCATCTCCAGACCAGTAGTGGGGGAGGGATGGCAGAGCAGCTAGGATTGCAGTGGCATAAATCTAAGAGTTCTTTGTATGCTCATGAAGTATTACCACGGCAGGCATAAGATCAATCCCCCTTGAAAAAGTGTTTTTCAGCCTATTTCTATACAGTAATTGCAGTTGATATTGACTTTTAACAGTATAGCTGGAATCTTCAGTATAGTACATATTTTATTCTTTATCCTCCTGGATATTGAATTCTGTATCAATAAAGAGCAATTGTATTGTGCGTTAGACTCAGATATTTTTGAATTGAACTATATACCTTCCACTGAAGAGTGTATTTGCAGTGGTGAAAGTCCTTTGGGGCCCCTTAAAAAGCAGTTCCTGCCCTCACACCCTGGGCACCCTGTATCTGTGTGCTTAAACAGAATAGCTGTGACAGCCCAGAGCATCAGAAAGATGAAGGCAAAGAACCTACGCTATGCTTTTTCTCCTATTTCATTGGACCAGTTAGAATTCTGTGCTTGCGATTCCACTTCAAATAGGATAACTCAATGTGAAACTGGCAAGTCTGAATTGTTAGCCCATATGTGAACTCTTTGAGTGAATCTGTACAGTATTTTTAAATGCAAATTTATTCTTTATGGTATGTTAGAATGGAGTAACAGCGCAAGAAAGTGATGACGACTACCAATTATTTCACGATCATTACTAGAAATGGTTTTCTTGGTAGGACAGGGCAGTGTTTGCAAATGCTCAGCTCTGAAGGTCAGATGCGCACAGGAGCTTCTGTGTGTTGTCTGCTGCTTGTCTGAGGAACTTCGTTAAGTCTTGCAAACTCAGCACCGAATGAAGCCAGGAGGTGAGGCGGGCACGGATAAAATGGTCTGGAGAGTAGTGCAAGGGCAGCAGAGATGACTCCATCAACATCTACGAAGTAGGTTTGAGAAAACGAAAGCCCCTAAGCATGAGAAAGGAAGAGATGGGGTGGTAGAAGGTGAGGTGGCAGAAGGAAGAGTCAGGGACATCTGGGAAGAAAACTTTCAGGAAGACTGCAGGGGTCGGCAGCACTCCTTGTGAAGAAGAAGCAAAACGAAGTGGTGGTGAAATGCCTATTGCATTGACTTGAGGAAGAGATAGGTGACCTTCCTGAGGACAATTCAGGGGAGAGAAGCATGCCAGGAGAGGACAGGGATGAGGTTTCTCCAAAAGTTTTCCTCTCCATTAAAGAAACTGGGCACTTCTGGGCAAGAAAGCAATGATAAATAGAAGCCCTTTATGCCCTTCCTGGTTCTAAAAGAAACTTGTTCGTTGTAGTGAACAAAATGTAGATAGAACTGAAAGCATTATGAACTTGTATGCCTGGGCTTTGTTTGCTTTTGGCCACGAAATATTTGTGTCAATCACAAAACGTAGATCGTTACAGACTCCGGGCACCATGTTAATGCTGTCTGACTCGCACTCCAGGTTTCTTCTCTCTATGCCTATTGGCTATAAAGGTCCTGGGAAGCCGGCCATTAGCCCATTTCTGAGAACACTAGGTTCTATATGAAGAGTGTTGTCCAGAAATTTCTGAGCTAACTGCAAGATCTGTCCCTCTGAGCTACATGAATGTGACCAGTAGTACCTCTGGGACCTCAACAGCAACCCTCTGAATTGCTTTCTGTCTTAGTGAAGACCTTTGTCACCCTCTAGCCTCTGGTCCACTTCCATGGTCCCCTTAATCCAGGCTATGACTTGAGCTAAGTAATTAATAATTATCCTCTTCATTCTTTTCCTTACCGCTTATTTTTATACCTTTTTCTCTCAAAAGCAATTTTCTTTTTCCCAAATGCTACGTTTGACTCTCTTTTCCCTTTTTGTCTTTTTCAGTTTTTCAGACTTAGATTGTCCCAACTTCTTCACTTGGGCAGCCTTCCCTTTATCCATGCATAACTTAAAAGGTTCATATAGTGCTCTTTTTCCTCCCAAAGAAATTGTCTGCCCTTGAAGGTGAATTAAATGTGAATTCAAATTCAAATTTCTACCCCTTGTTAAGCAGAAAGTACTTGAAGCTGAAATTGCAATTTTTCTCTGACTTCTATTCTTTCGTTATATCTTAGGACAAATTTTTATTCATAAGTAAAGCACAAAGTACTCTATGAAATGCTAGACTGTTCTCCAGCAATTTCTACAAAAATAGTGAAATAATAATAGAAAAAATATGAGGTGAACATTAATGTAATTCACCCAAAAGTCATAGAAATTCTCTCTTTAATGCTTCTAGCATATTTTGATGAGAAATAAATACATGTTAGTCAAATATATAAATATGTACCATTTTTAAGCACAGATTTTTCAAATAAAAATTTTCCATGAATTAGTAGTTTTTGAATGTTAACTATTTCTCAAATTTTTCTTTTATCATTTAGATTCTAAATGTAGCATAAATTATTTAAACAAGTCCTGATCATGGACCACTTAGAGTATTTTTATATTGTAGTGAATTTCTTATAGATAGATATCAGTGTTTCTGCTCCTTTTCTTTGAACACATTTCCAAAAGCAGAATTCTTAAATTTGAAGCTTCAGGATAGTGCTTGGTATACACTACATAGGCAATAAGTGCTTGTTGAGTGCTTTGATTAAAGATTTTCAAACTTATTTCTACACTGGCCTTCAGAAAGATTATATATCTGAGTCCTTCCACCTGTCAAAGTTTTTCCTCAGGGACTAAATTTTACAGCGTCTGTCTCATATGTAGTATTATCTTTTAGTCTTTCTTAAATTTATAGGTGATAATAGTGTTTTGTTACATTGTGTCGTCTTTGCACCTATCAAAGCTGCCCAGCTTGGCTTGTTTGAACATAACTACTGGTGAACTGTCTAATTCTTGGTCAAGGTCCAATTCTGTTCATGGGTTGGTGGAAAGCCAATAGACCACTGTATTAAGTTCCTGGGCTCATTTTCATTTTTAAATTTATTTTTAATTTTTATTTACTTAGTCATTAGGTACAGGGTCTTGTTACATAGCTCAGACTCATAGTGATCCTCCTGTCTCAGCCTCACTATTGCTTATATTATAAGCATGTACCCTTAAGCCCAGTTTCAGGCCAACGTGGTGAGCCCAGGTTCATGGTGTGGCAAGGTCTGTGTTACCTGGAACTGAACTTGAGTCCTTTTGCTTGCCAGGTAGGCACTTAGACCGCTGAGCTATCTTCTTAGCCCAGTTCCTGGACTTTCTGTGTATAGATTGAATAGTGTCCTCAGAAAACACTGCTCAAGACTTACCCTGCTACCTGTGAATATGAACTTGTTTGAAGATGAAGATTCTGCAGGTGGAACAAGTTAAAATGAGGTTGTGCTGAATTAGGGTTGGTTCTGAATGCCACAGCACTGGTGCATAGAGGTGCATAAACACATAGATGGGAGGGCGAGTGACAGAGGCAGAGATGAGTGCCGTCTTACAAGCCCATGGGTGCTGAATGTCGATGGCAACCATCGGCAAGGAGGAGAGAATCAAGGAAAGCTACTTTATCCTAGTTCCTAGAGGAAAGTAACTGGCTGACACCTCAACAGGTGGGCCCTGCACTTCTAGAACTGTATGGCATTGTATTTCTGCTCTAGTAAGCCACCACGCATATGGTGCTGGTTTGGTTAGCACCACGAAACATATATACATAGGCTAAGAAGTTAAAGCTGACTCTCTAAGGGCTGCAGCGAGGCAGGACCCACTGAGCACATCTCGTTATTGTCTCACCTGGGAGTTATTCTACAAGTGGCACTCACTTGCTGGTGACAGTACTCTGGGTGTCATCTGTATTGGAGCCTAAATGCATATCTGGTCAACGGTTGTCCTGGAAATACTCATTGCCGGGCCCTCTCTTTCTATACTTTTAAATTTCACATTTTTTCTTCCGCTAAAATCTTCCCAGTATTCAGGCTCAGAGAATGCCTATGTGTATTTTTCTTTTCTTTCTCCCTGTCCCTGTCCACCCTCCTCTCTCTTTCTCTCTCTTTTTCTTTCTCCCAGCCAGGTTTCACTATGTGCTCCAGGCTAGCCTCAAACTCATTGTCCTTTGCCTACCACGTGCTGCAATTACAGGCACTCTATCCCCTGTATTTTTTTCTTATGATTTAAAGTGTTTTTTGTTTGTTTGTTTTTAAAACAACTTTATTTTATGTAGTCATATAGTCTAATGATATCTTAATGTATTTAATGCATCTATTAAACAAACCTTACTTAGGAAACTGAGTATGGACAGAAGCAGGATGTGAAGCCCAGGGCCACCGCAGCTGCACTCTCTCTACCTCTGCAGTGTCTCCATGGTGGGGCATGAAACCACCGCCTAAACACGAAAAGCTATGCCTTTCAGTCTAATAATGAATTACTCGCAGGTAGCATACATGATGATGAGTTAGGATATTTATTTATTTATTTATACTGTATAGACAGCTGCCTGGCAGTGAGTTATGTGGAAGCCACCTTCATGCCCTTTTCTGTCCCCACTCTCCACCCCTTGTGGGGTAAGAGGGTAGCTGACAGGTAGAAGCAGTTGTGCTGCCCCAGGGATGTAGCTGCCTGAGATCTACATTCTGTCTTTTCTTTGCCAGTGCTATAAAGAAGATGCTTCTTGGGCTCCCCTGTAGTTTTTAAATCAAATTATGTGTTCATGGGACTAAGATAAGGATTTAAATTCTGGGGACAATTTTTTGGGGGAAGCTCTGTGAACTCACATTCTAAGACGAGTTTCTTCAATACTTGCATAGTCAATGGCTATAATGATGTTCATTAGTTCGATTTCTCTCTCTCTGACACTTGGGTAGTATCACCAACATTGCTGCTTATGCAAGAAAGAAAGATGGTGTTATTAGACCTTAAAATGCTAATGCAGTTTATCAAATATTTCCTCATGAATCCACATTTTGATGAATAATGAATTCATGGGGCTTTAGGAGACATTCTTCATTTCATTCGGCTGCCTTCTTATTTCTTATTGTGACAGTTAAATCTAAAAGCAATTTAAAATGGATGTATCTTGAACATATATTTATAAGTAAAATAAACCAGACCTACATATGCAAATATTGTACAGTCTTCCTTGTGTAAGGACTCAAAAGAAGAAGAAAAAAATTTTGGGAGGTACCAGGAATCAATCTCAGGACCTTGTGTTTTCTGCATTCTCTACCTCTATAATATATATACATTTTTAGAAGGGTGACTTAAATACAAAATGCATTTGGAAGAGTTAAAAAAAATAATGTTTATTGAAAGTGTTAATGTTTAATTGTTTGACCAATCTTACATACTTGTATCTATTAATCTAAACAGATTTGATGGTGAAAATATATAATAAAACCATTGTTAAATTTTTCTTGTTTTGACATTCTGTACTACATGTACTTTTGCTTGTTACTATTTTTCTATCTTTGTTTCTGCTATTTCTTACGCTTTAAAATAAAACAAAATTTAAATCTAAAAGTAATTTTATAATTAAAAATTCTATTTCCTATTTATCATTTTCTTTATTTTGTTATTTGTTTGTGGTTTTTTTTTTTGTCATTGTTGTTGCTGAAGAGAGACTCCGTGATATTTTAGCTTGGGTGCCTGACTTATTTCACTTAACACTGAGTTTTAAAATTAACAGTTTAAAAACTATTGTTATTCTTATTGTTTAGAAAATTTTGTCTTATTTTTTATCAATAAAAAATTGCTCCTAATAAACTCCAAAATTGTCAAGTATCAGAAAATTAACTGATATTTTAAATTAAATGTTAAACCTATCAATTTGGAAAACTAAGTGTTTTGATATTCGTCTTTGTCAATTCAAAGAAAGGCTATATGTTTCTATTACTTGAAATGTCTTTAACGTCACTCAGCTAAGTTTCACAATTTTTATATATTAAAATATTCTTCAGACTTTTTTTTTCCGGAACCAATATCGATTAGAAAATTTGTCACGTCTGCACCCTGTGCTCTGAATAACATTTGTGAGGACAACAATATGCAGTGTCTCAACTATTGTGAATGTGCTACTAACATGTTTTGAAACTCTCATATTGTTAGCTCTTATTAAAAGTAATAAAAATTAAAATTAAAAGAATAAATAAAATGAACATCTTTTTTCATCCTAAAAAAAATATTCTTCTGGGAGTTCAGCAGATAGTTCAGCAGTCTAAGTGCCTGCCTGGCAAGTGCAAGGTAATTGGCTTATAAGACTGTTTCTTTTTTAATCTCTTTCTACCATCAAAATATAAAAAATGTTTTCCCCAATCTCAATCACCATCTCAGCATATGGCAAGGGTGGGGCCAGCACAGCTAGGGATTAAACCCTGGCTGCTCTGCTCTGCCTACATAGATGCTTTACTGAGATATTTTGTCAGCCTCCTTTAACACAAATTTATGTGACATATATCCCATTAAATGTGAACAAATTAAGTAAAATCTTCTGAAGTATTAGAGATGATTGACCAATAGAGTTATGCTATGTCAAAATGAAAACTTAAATACATTACAAAATTTTATCATGATTTTTTATTCTGCAATGTTATGTATGGTTTTGATTTCTAAATTTCTGTGTAAGATATGTAATTGTTGTATGTTAACATTACATAGGGATTTCAGCATTAAAATATCCCCGGCTGTTAGAAAATAACAGTTTTATTTTATCTTCTAAGGTGTTTGATATTCAGACAGAATAGTAATATTAAGCTTACTGCTTTCATTATCATATAGTGTAATTAATCTTCTCTTCTGGGATGTTCAGCGGTGGAGGTTTGAAAGTCAAAAGTTAGAGTGGCAGATGGGTTATGATGATAGCCAATATTTTTGCCATACCCCTCCAAGGTCAGTGAGGACTCAGAACATAAGAGACCTTCTTATATCACATTCTATGACTCAGTGGAGTCCCTGATGTTCTGATAAAGGAGATTCTGGGCCCACAGAACAAAGTGACTCAGTGAAGTATACTGTGCCTAAGGAGAGTCACAGGAGAGAAAAAAAAAATCTCCCAGACTTTTACTGACAACAAACTGGTTAAGCAGTATCTGTGAGTCATCCAGATGGGTGGCACTGGGAAGAACTAAGGAGTGCTGTACTTGCTTTCAGGGTAAATTCAGAGGGGAGTTAGATGACTTTTATACATAGAAAAAAATTGATTAATACAGGTCTTGTCCTGACTCAATCTTAAACATACAGTAGAAAATATAAGCACAAGAGCTGTGAAAACAATGTCAGGATAGTTTGTTAGCTGTAAAAGATTCAAATCACTAAAAACCTTGACAATTGCCAGCTATATTGTTAGCTGACCACTGCTGTGTATTATTGGACTATATAGTGTTAAATTGTTATATAGAGGTACCGGAAATCTTCTGACTTGAAATATTTAGCATAAACAAATAAATTCATTCAGAATGGAAAGGGTTCAGAAATGAGAAATTCTACAGAGTCCTCCAAATTCAGCTTCTCCAACTTAAACTGAACACCATTCAAAACACCCTGCAAACAGAAATGAAAAAGATGTAGGGATTGGCTGAACCTGGAAATCGGTCACATATGTGGAGACAAAGCAAGGCTTGAGTGCCTAAAGCAATCAAGCTGCTTCAGTCTTGAGAAGAACACCGTGGCTGAGACAACTCCAGTCGTTGGTTGCTTGGCAACACTGTGTCATGTGATGCTAACTGTGTCAAATATATAAATAAATACCCCTACAGTGGTTGTTTGTTTCCTTTCCCATCAGGAGAGAGACGTCTCCACCCAATCTCGGCTCTTGTATTTTGCATTTATTTCTTCATCCTGTCACTGTTTTTCCCTGGGAACATATAGAGATCTGTGCTGGATGCAGTGTTTTGCTTCCTTAAATTATTTTCTAAGCAAAACACGTTAGTAGGACAGCCACAATAATTAATACAGTGCATATTGTTGTCTTCATAGTAGCTGTTCAGAGTACAAGATGTAGACATAGTAACTTTTCTAAGCACTGTTGGTACAAATATTTCTTCTCATTGCACTAGAGAAAGTAGTTGTATGTATAGGCAATAGTCCATAATAGTGGTAGGTTACCAGCAGAACTGGCAAAGTCAGAAGTTGCTGACTTGAGTCTTTTACAGCTTAGCATACTAATCTGGTTTTACTTTTTATGCCTCGTGTTTAAACTTTTCTGCTGGATGATTAAGGCTAAGTTAGAGCAAGACCTATATAACAAAACATGAAACTTTTGAATCTCACAAGGTCAGGAAAATCCCCTCCGGGTTAACCTTGAAACCCTGTACAGTGTTTTGCAGAATTTTTGTGTCAGCCATCTCGATGAGTCATGGCCACTGCTTGACCATTTTGTGCTCCTTCAAAGCCTGAGAGAATGTTTTCTCTCTAGGTGACTCTCCTTAGGCACATGATACATTGTTGATCCGTTTCCTCTGTGGCCACATAGTCTCCTTGAACAGAAAATTTGGGACACCATTGAGTTATAGGATGTTGTAGTACAGGTTCTCTCATGTCCTGAGTTCTCACTGACCTTGGAGGACTACAGCCAAAATATTGGCTAACCTTGTAGCCCTTTTGTGTAATTTTTTGGTCTGCAAACTTAAGTTATTAACCCTTCAGAAGAGAAGCTTAGTGATACTATTAGTGTATAACATAGGTGATTGAGCCTCACATTACTGTCTTTCTGAGTATCAAATGCCTTAGACTTAACATGGAACCCGTGTTTTCCATCAATCATTGATATTGTAATAAATCTCTATAGAATATGACAAAACAGTTACACATTTTTACACAGAAATTTAGAAATCTAACCATATACAAAATTGTGGCAGGTAAACCCTAGCACATTTTTCTGTCTCTTGTTCTCTTCTATTATCCCCTCCTTTTTTTTTTTTCTTAGAACAAACATTTACTTGAGAGAGTATAGCAATAATTGAAATGACAAGAAGCAGCGTGCATCTAAAAGACCAGATTGATAGGCATTCGCAGCACGATTTTAGTATTACACATTGCTATCCTCAGTGTCAAAAACCTGTTGGAGATTCTTAGGACCATTGTCTAATTCATCCTGTGTATATCAGTGCATGGTTTTGTCCCTGCTGTGTTTCCTAACTTTTCTGCTTGCTGTCTCTTTGTGGTTTAATCTTTAAATTCTTGATTTCCATTTAGCTGTGCTATGCCTCCCCATTTTTATTTCTTCTTGTATTTATAAGCTTTTAGTATTTCTTCGTCTGATAAGTGTGTTCATCTCAGATGCCCATTTCTGGATTGGATTTTTGAATTTTGGGATTTTTAATGTTTTTTAGTTCTGTATAAATTCTCGATAGAAGACTTTTGTCTGAATACTTACTAGTTAATATTTTTTGAAAATTTTAGGGTTGTCTTTCCACTTTGTTGGTATTTTCTTTTGATATGCAAAAACTTCTCAGCAAGAAGAGGTGCCAGTTCTTGATTCTTTCAAGTATTACATATACATTTTAATTTTTGTCCATGAACTGTTTGTGTACCTAGTGTTTTAAAGATTTCCTCCTATTTTCCCTCTCAGGAGACTTAGTGTTTCTATTTTAATATTTAGATTTTTTTTTTAGAATTTTTATTTATTTTATTTTTTTCTTGTTTCAGAACTTTTGTTTGTTTTTGTTTATTTATTTTTATGGCCAGCTCAGCCTGCCCTCAGGGCAGGGCTGGTGCAGCATGTGCTGCTGGGGATTGAGTCGCGGTCCCTGCAGCCACCTAAGCATTCCTAAGCAGGCACTTTAGACCACTGAGCCATCCTGCCGGGCACCAATATTTAGATCTTTAATCCATTTTGAGTTTAGTTTAGTGCACAATGATAGGCCTGGGTCAAGTTTTAGTTTTCAGCATGTAGAGAATCAGTTTTTCCAGCACCATTTGTTAAAGGGGCTAACTTTCATCCAGTAAACATGTTTGGCCCCTTTGTTGAAGAGAAGGTGGCTGAGTGTGTTTGTCTTTGCTTCTCCATCTTCTAGTCCATTCCACTGATCCGCAGGTCTATTTCTTGCCAACACCATGCTGATTTTATCACTGTAGCTTATAATATCATTTTAAATCAAGAACTGTAATGTCTCCTACCTTGTCTTTTTTTGCCCAGGGCTGTCTTTGCTACTCTAGATCTTCTCTGGTTCCAAATAAATTCAAGTTTTGAACTCCAAATAAATTGGAGTTTTGATGCAGTCTTCAGGAATTACCATTCTTTGGGGTATTCCATCTTCTCTTTTTCTTTTTTTATTCATTTTCATGAGAAAAAAGATAAAATGGTCAACAAAACAGTTTCAAAGCAAGTTAGTAGGATGGTTATAATAAGTACACAATGCATGTTGTTGTCTTCATGGTAGTCATTCAGAGGACAAAATGCAGACCTGATATCTTGTCTAAAAAATATTAGTACAAACTTTTATTCTAGTGAACTAGGAGAAAGTAGCTGTATATCTATCCTAACTCTCTTGTATATATGTATGTATATATATATATTATATATATATATAATATATATATATAATATATATATATATATATATACATATATATGAATTTTTCTTCTTAAAGTTTCTAATACTAGAAGAAAATATCATACCATGTCTTAAAAGTAGATTGCAAGTCAAAGATATAACATGAATCCTAAAAAAGTATAGTTAAACAATATTTAGAAAATTTACTAAATATTAATTAATTAAAAATTAAGTTAAACATTTCAAAATAATATTCCAAAATTCAAATAAAATTGTGAGTCAAACTCAGAGGCCAGAATGTTGTGTATCATGTTCAAATCTGTAATCAATTTTGAGTACTCACCTAGTATTTGAACAGGTTAATACATACAAAAATATCCAATAAGAAAAAGTCTCCATGGTATCAAAGAATTACCAAGAATAAAACATAACATAGATGCTGGAATGGCAAGTATACTAGCAGAACTTCTAACAAAGTTCTAGTATGTGGTATACATGACAGTGTACATGATGTTTAGGTGGCCGAGGTTGATTGTGGGACTGAACTTCTGCTATTTCCTTGATATCCACCCTGTAGATCCAGACAGAATCATGACCCAAGGGTGCAGGAAAAGTCTATTTGTAGAATATGCTGCTAGAAATATTTTGTTGCTGTATAACAAAGAATAATTGAAAGACTGCTGTTGTATACCTCTTTTTCTCCTGTGTTTAATTGTTTGCCCTATTTGGGAGATTCTTTCCATTCTCCTTCATGGAGTTGTGGTCATTTTGATCCCTCTCTAGAATATCTTTTAGTAAATTGTGTAGGGATGAGTTTGTCATCATAAAATTCTTTAGTTGTTCTTTGTTATGGAAGTATTCCACTTCTCCATTATATTTGAAACAGAGTTTTGCAGGGTCTTTCAATCTGGGTTGGATTTTTTTTTTTTTTTTTTTTTTTGTAAGACTTTTAGCACTTTGCTCCATGCTCTTCTTGATTTGATGACTTGTTTGGAGAAATCTGCCATTATTCTGCTGGTTTTTCCTTTAAATGTGATCTGTTTTACTTCTCTAGCAGTTTTTAATATACTGTTTTTGTGCTAGATGTGTTATACGTCTGGGTGTGGTTTTAATTGAGTTGATGTTATTTGGAGTTCTACATGCTTTGGTTCCCTGAATGTCAAATTGTTTCCCCATATTGAGGAAGTTTTCTGCTATTACTTCTGCGCATATTCTTTTCATATCATTTGTACAGATTGCAAGAGGCTTTAGGGGCACAACTAGACACAAACTATAACAGTAATGTATTCTACATTTATTTATTTATTTATTTATTTATTTATTCATTCATTCATTTATTTGTTTAATTTTAAGGAAGAGTCTACAGGGTAGTCAGATTCTCACTACTAGGTCAGACTCATAGTGAGTCACCTGTTTTCAGCCTCCCAAGAGCTGGGATTACGGGTATGCACCACCATGCCCAGTCTCAACTGGGTAGTCCAGCATGCCCTGGGGTGGGTGGCAGCATGGTAGACCTGAGGATCGAAGCCCTGGACCTTACACCTACTTGCAGGTACTTCAATCCCCTGAGCTATTTGGCAAGCCCTCTTGTATTCTACTTTTAGTCTGGCTCTTAGAAGCATCTCCATAAGATCTTGCCGCAGAGGTGTTGTATTAAGTGTGGAAGGTTTCTAGATTTCAAAGTGAATGCCAAAGATAGGTAACCAATGAACAGCTGGTTTTTAGTAAGTGAGCAAAAGTCTTTCATTGTATTAAACTATTGAAATGTTGAAGTCATCTAATATGGAGCCCAAATTACCCTGTCTAGTGAGTAGGTCCACAGGGTATAGGTGTGGATGTGGGGGAAAAAAAAAGTGAATGGAAGAACAAAAAGAGCTTAGTCTACTGGAGACTTCAAAAAAAAATAAAATAGGTTTTTGAGGGATTAAAAGGCCAAAATGTTAGTTTATAGTTACCATGCCAGCTTAACTGTTTTGTTTTTTGTAATTTTAAATTTTTTTTTTTAAAAGTACAAAATAATGATAGAAAAAAACAGTATTATAAATGACACAAGATTTCATTAAACAAAGGAATGCGTTTTCAACAATGGTTGCTATATTACATGATATTATCTTTAAATTAGTTGTTCAGATTACCAGATATAAATATGCAAGATTCATTTAAATAAAACAAAACAATGGCAATAACAATAATAATAACAACAAAGAAGTTACATGGAATTCAAAAAAGGAAAAAATTAAGAGTAAAAAGAAAACAATAAATTTAAACATTAACTGCTCTTTTCTAAAAGACCAGAAGAAATCAACAATACAATTATCCAAACTATTCTGCAAATATACCTAAATATATCTTTCTCCATTTATTTATTTATTATTTATTTATTTATTTTTTTGCGGGACCTGGATTCAAACTCACGACCTTGCACTTGCCAGGCAGGTACTTGTGCCACGGAGCTATCTCCCCAGCTCCTTTCCCTTCTTTCATTTGTCCTTTTCCTCATCACCATTTTTCCTTCCCATTGAGCAATTGCTTTCCCTTTCACAGTATCTGTTCTACCTTTTAGATTTTCATTGCTCTTTCAGATTCTCACACCAGCGAGGTAATAAGATGTTTGTATGTGGCTCTGATTTATTCACTTACCAATATAGTTTCTGGCTGCATCCATTTATCTGTAAAAACCTTGAATTTATATTTTTTATAGCTGAAAAATACTCCATGGTGTAAAAATATCATACTTTTTATCCATTGCTAAGTTGATGGACATTTATATTGTGTCCAAGATTTATATATGACAAATTATATTGTTTGTTTTTAAATATTTTTTAAAATTTTTTTATTTTATTTATTCATTTTTTTCTTGTTTCAGAACCTTTGTTTTTTTAGTCACTAATTTTTATGGCCGGCTCAGCCCGCCCCAAGGGCAGGGCTGGCGTAGCATGTGGTGCCAGGGATCGAACCGCGGTCCCTGAAGCCGCCCAAGCTTTCCCAAGCAGGCGCTTTAGACCACTGAGCCATCCCGAATTATATTGTTATAAACATGGGCACACATATATCACTATGGTATGATGCTTTTAGTTCTTTTGGAAAAACTAGTTGGCTTGAATGGGACCTCCTATGCTAGGATTTTTGAGGACTTTCCATACTGATTTCCACAATGGTTGTATTAGCCTGCACTTCCATCAACAGCGGAGAAGGGTTCCTTTTTCCCCACAAGCTCTCCAGCATTTGTTATTGGTTGGCTTCTTGATACCAGCTTAACTCTTGATAATACCCAGAGGTGTTGTAGTTTGGACAATAAGTTGTAAGGTCAACTGGATCATAAGTATCCAAAGTCAATGATCTCATAGGCTTGAATTTTGTTTTAAGTTGCTAAGTAATCTGCCACATTCTTCGCAGCTCTTGAATTTCCCAGCGGGAGGATGGTGGAGGATGAAAAAAGGAAGGAGAATCAGAATGCAGAAATCTGAGGTCAGGTGGAGCCTCCTTTCCAACTGGAACAAAAGGAGCCACCCAAGACTGCAGTGCATTTATTTATGCACTAGGCGGTTTGATGTTTAGAGGAGCCCTTCTGCTTAAGTTTGCTCCACTGGCTCACCTCAGGTGTCTCATGTTCTCAGAGCAGGGAGAGTTCAGTCACACGACTCACCTCAGCTGGTGTGTGTTTGGAGCATTGACCTCGCTTTTAGTTCTGCGTGTATGATTAAATCTCCATTGTCAAGCCGGACGTGGTGGTGCATGCCTGTAATCCTAGCACTCGGGAGGCTGAGGCAGGAGGATCAGTGTGAGTTCGAGACCAGCCTGGGCTACAAAAGTGAGCTCAAGGCCAGCCTGAACTGCATAGCGAGACCCTGTCTCAAAAAAGACCAAAAAAAAAAAAAAAAAAAAATCTCCATTGTCAGCTGCTCCCTACAAAAATCTAGAGCAGTTCTAATGCTAATGAGGCCTGAACATTTGATTGTTCAAAATGTGCTTTAGGTTTTCTATTTGACAACTTGCTAAAGTTATAAAACACTTAGAAACAGGTCATAGTCCTTGAATAGCACAATGTTATGGTCCTTCTTTAACTTCTTGCTCTCCCTAGGGCTGGGGTGTGGTCATTATTTTGGTGACCATATAGAGGTAGTATGACCATACATACTACACGGCCACAAGCAATCTGAGATATCGGCCATTATTCTGTGCTTAAGATGACTTAAGTTCAGTGCTATTTTTTTTTTTTAATTTTATTCATTTTTTTTTTCTTGTTTCAGAACTTCTGTTTGTTTATTTATTTATTTTTATGGCCGGCTCAGCCTGCCCTGAGGGCAGGGCTGGCGCAGCATGTGGTGCCAGGGATCGAACCGTGGTCCCTGCAGCCGTCTAAGCTTTCCTAAGCAGGCACTTTACACTACGGAGCCATCCTGCCAGGCACCCCTCCAGTGCTATTTTTTATATTCATTCTTTCTAGGTTTCAGATTCAGTAAGTATATACTTTTTTCTCTTGGTACTAGGGATCAAACTCAGGATCTTGAGTTTGCCAGGCAGATGCTTAAGCAGCTGAGCTATTTCCCTGGCCCCAGCAGATGCATTACTGAAACTATAGGTGCAGAGAGAATAGTATTACTTACCGAAGGAGCAAGGTTTTCCTGTCCTGATACAATCAGCCTTTTGAAATTTTGTTTAGATGGGCTAGTACTATGTAAGATCACCATATGAGTTAAGAAAATGAGGTCTTGTTTTTTTTTTTTCAGTACCAGGGATTGATCTCAGGACCTTGCCCTTTCAGGCAAGGGTTTATTCCAATGAGCTATCTCCCTAGCCCCTGATGAGGTTATTATGACTAAATAGTCACTACTAAAATTTGTCAGCATTTATAAATGATCAAGTTTCTGATTATAAAAATGCTACATGCTTATTATTGAAAAGGTACACAATGCAAATCAGTATGGAAAACAAAAATGATTTGATTAACAAATATTTATTTATTTATTTATTTATTTATTTATTATGTTTTTGGTACAGGGTCTTACTGTGCAGTTTGGACTCCTAGTGATCTTCCTGTTTTCCACCTCCCCAGCACTGGGATTACAGGTGTGTGCCACCATGCCAGGTATTGGTGGCCAGCATGGTACACCTGGAGGCTGGACCAGCATGGCATGTGGTGGATCAAACCCTGGTCCCTGTGCTTGCCTAAGCAGGTGCTTAGTCCACTGAGCTATATTGCTGGCTTATAAATGTTATTTTTATAGCATGTTTCACAGCAGCTTATTTTTTCTCTACAAAAACACACTTTAAAAATAATTTTGGTATTGAACTTTATTAACATGTTTGCATGTAACTTTTATTGATTAGGACCATGTATTGAACAATCATAGCATTAAATGCTTTTTCGGTTCTAGGTTTTATTTTATCTTATTTTATATTTTATTTTATTTTATTTTTCTTGTTTCAGAACCTTTGTTTGTTTGTTTATTTATTTATTTTTATGGCTGGCTCAGCCTGCCCTGAGGGCAGGGCTGGCACAGCATGTGGTGCCAGGGATCGAACCGTGGTCCCTGCAGCCGCCCAAGCTTTCCTAAGCAGGCGCTTTAGACCACGGAGCCATCCTGCCGGGCCCCTTATTTACTTATGTTAAAATATTTTACCTATTTATTTATGTGGTACAAGGTCTTGCTATGTGGCTCAGACTCATAGGGATCCTTCTGGCTCAGCCTCCCCAGTGCTGGGATTGTGGCTGCACACCACGGTGCCTTGTTTCATTGGCTGGCTTAGTGCACCAGGCTTCTGAGCTGGCGTGGGGATCAAATCCATGTCCTTGCAGTTGTCAGGCAGGTACTTACACTGCTGAGCTATCTCCCCAGCCCACTATTCTATTGTATATTCCTATCAACGATGTATGAAATTCTAGTTGCTCTGGGTCCTTTCCTACATTTTTATCTTGTGAACTTTAAATTTTAGCTCAAATAGTATGGTGTAGTGTACCATTCTCGCTTTAATTTAGACTTCCCTGATGAATGATTCTGAGCTTTGCACATGATAATTGGTAGATTTATATATTTAATAAACCATCCTAACACTCCTTCTGTATTATAAACAATTCAGTGTAACCAACTTTTGAGCTACCCAGAGATAACCATTCTATGCCATATTAGAAATAATCTATGATAAAAATGTAGCGTATGTACATTATTTTTATATGAAATATAAAATATAGGTTTCTGCTTAAAATGATCTATTATTCTATATTATTTATTCCTCTTTTATGTAAGCATTATTTAAGCAAAATATTGACAATCAAAAGTAGTAATTAATCAAAATACAAATAGCATGTGAGAAAATTATTTTCAATTTTTCTTTTTATTAGTTCATGTTTGCAGTTCATAATGATTCCATTCCTTATGGTTACATATTTTTATTCTTGTTTCTTTCTCTCCCTCCTCCTCCATCTGTTGGTTAGTTTTCTTTTTGCTAAAGATCTTTCTCTCCCTTTCCTATTTATCTTTTATTTTGCTCTCTATATTTCAGGTTTCTCATATGAGAGAAATTGTGAAATATTTAACCTTGTGTGATTTATTTATTTACTTAACATTGTGATATCATGGCGGATCTATTTTCCCGCAAATTATTCAAATTTTTCTTTCTTTATGATAGAGCAGTATTCCACTGTACACAAATACCACCCTTTTTTCATTCATCTATTAGTGGACATATCGTGTGCTTCCAAGATTAAGCTATTCTGATTTGTGCTACTATAAATAGGGGTGAGAAAATATTTGTTTATATTATCGTATGTTCTCAAACTCAGGTCCTATAAGAAATCAATACAAATATATAATTGGTCCAATTAATCAGATATTATCTATATTTAATAAAATTAGTAGTGTGTATTTCTTGTTCTTCAATAATACAGGAAGGCTTTTTTGAGTTTTCTGTTTCTTTGCAATCATATTTTCTTGAACAGATTGTAACCTTTAGAATACTCTTCTCTTATAAAGTGGTAGAGCTGGAAAACAAATATAAAATTTACTTTGACTTGAACTTCTACTTTTTCAAGTCTGTATTACACTGATTCCTGGTGGCAGAGTACTGTAATGACATCAAGCTAAATAGTTCTTCAACACAGTGTTTGAATGTAGAATTCTTAAAATTTTATTCCCTAGTTAGAGTAGGTGTTTGAGTTTGTAAGAATTAGTTTCCACCTCTCCAAAAATGCCTATCCATATGGGATATAAGTTCTAATAAGTGGAGTTCTAGTATAATAATTTGATTTTATTCTGTTTCAAGTTTTACTTTATTTTTGAACTTACTCTGTTCTAGACTGAAAATTATGTGATATGGTACGGCAATTCATTTTATTTTATTTTATTTTTTTAATTGCAAAGTCGTTTTTATTTTTTTAACTTTATTTTTTATTACTTTGCACGAGAAATAACAATGCAACAGTTTCAAAATACATCAGTAGTACATTCCCAATAATTGATACAATGTGTATGGTTGTCCTTGTAGGAGTTATTCTGACCACAGGATGTAGACATGATAATTTTTCTAATCATTATTGGTACAAAAACTTCTTCTCATTGAACTAAGAGAAAGTAATTGTATTCATAGTCCAATGTTCCATAATCATAGTCATTTGATTTTATTTTAATTAGTCCATGTTTATACATGATCACCTGCTTCATGGGGATTTGACTCATGTATATACCTTAATTCTTTTTAAATTTTTATCCTTCTTAATACTCTTTCTCTCCCCAGCAATCATATTTTTAATAATTTCTCGCTACATTTTGAGTTTATTTTCATGCTTTGTTATAACCCCCCACCCACCTTTTTTTTTTTTTTTTTTTTTTTTTTTTTTTTTTTTCCCCCTCCCTCTTTTTTTTTTTTTTTTTTTTTTTTTTTTTCTTTTTTTTTTTGTGGAACCAGGGATCAAACTCAGGACCTTGCAGTTGCCAGGCAGGCACTTGTGCCTCTGAGCTATCTCCCTGGCCCCTATTATAAACTCTTAAGGTCAATACTTTTCAGGTCTTAACTAAACATATTTATAAATTCAACTTTTGAGTTTTTAATAGTCTTTCAATCTTCAAATGCACTAAATATTAATGTTAACCTTGCTAGTTTTATTTGTGCTTAAATGTAGTTTTTGCTAATCACTTTAGTTTATTGGTGCTATGTAATGTGTTTATTTTTTTTCTTGTTTCAGAACGTTTGTTTGTTTATTTATTTATTTATGGCCGGCTCAGCCTGCCCTCAGAGCAGGGCTGGTGCAGCATGTGGTGCTGGGGATTGAACCGTGGTCCCTGCAGCTGCCTAAGCTTTCCTAAGCAGGTGTTTTAGACCACTGAGCCATCCTGCTGGGCCCAATGTGTAATGCTATTTTAAATGTATTCACTATACTCTCACAGCTGTTGAAGGGCAGCATTGCTCTAACTATCTGGGGTTAGGGTAGAAGAGAAAGCTCTTGATGGCCTATGGACTAAGTCTGCAGATCATTCGCTCAGTATTTATTGAATATCTTTTACGTCCCATTGCTGCTCCCAATGTTGAGAATTTAACAGTGAACAAAGCAGGTCAAATCCTCCCCTTACAAAGATAACATCTAATGGTGGAGGAAGGGTAGGTGCATCATACCTTCTTCCTGGAAGCATCCTGGTAAGAACGTAACCGTGCGCGATGGTGGTGCATTGCAGTTCCATACCAGTACTCAGGACGTGAATGTCAAGATGAACACTGGATTTCTTGGAAGTACAGTTAATTGGATTTATACCCATACTTTCTCTTAAGATTAAAATGCTGATATAGTCACACAAATATTTGATAGCTTAAAATAGACATATAAAGAAACCCATATACCTGACACAGGTTAGTATTTATTATACTAAGATTTCACTGTTCACACAGTTTAGTTGAACCCGCTCTAGCTCAGTACCTGTACTTGTATTTTACACACCCCCAGTATCTCCTCGCTTTATCACACCAGTTTATCCCTGGTGTAAATCCTCTGCGTTCCCTTCCAGCTGTTAAAGCACCTACGCTTCCCTTGAACTGAGTTTGCCTGTGTGCTCTACCACTGCTGCTCTCTACTAAATATGCTTATTTTATGTTTATTTGAATCAAAGAGAGATTGCTTCACCACAAGGCATAAAACAGGAAGCTAGATTAGAATGCTGAGCTGTAAAAGACTTAAATCAACAGCTTCCAACATTGCCAGTTTTACCAATAACCCACTGCTATTATCAAACATTGGATTATGTATACAACTACTTTCTCTTAGTTCAATGAGAAGAAATTTGTTTATACCAATAATGATTTGAAAAATTATAACATCTACATCCTGTGCTCTATATAACTAATGGGAGGACAACAATATGCATTGTAGCAAATATCCAAATGTACAACTAACATGTTTTGAAACTGTGACATTGTTATACATTGTTATTTCTTTTAAAAAGTAATAAAGGAGAGCTGGCAGGATGGCTCAGTGTTCTAAAGTTCCTGCTTAGGAATGCTTAGGTGGCGGCAGGGACCGCAGTTCGATCCCCGGCACCACATGCTGTGCCAGCACCACCTCCAGGGCAGGCTGAGCCGGCCATAATAATAATAAAAAAAAATAAATAATTAAAAAAGCAATAACAATAAAAATAATAAAAAAGAAAGATGGCTTTGTGCTCAGCTTAGCTCCCCAGAGGCCAGCGAGGGAAGGTAACCACTACCATATACACATGGTCAGAATCCTGGCTTGAGTCTTCTTTTTTATACTTTTTTTTTTCCTAATTGTTTCCATCAGGTATTTGTTTTTTACTCATTACCACATATATTGAAAAGTAATTTCCTTAGAAACTCGTCTTGCTGTCTCCTTAATCATGTTTTCCCCAACTCTGCTTATTGTCAGAGAACTTACTTGTTATTAAGAGATTAGGCTTCTTCTTCCATGGATATTTTAATTCTTTAAAATTGGTCTTCATCAACTGCAAGGTAAGGACAATAGTTGAGGGCACAAAAAGCAAACTGCAAGCTGGTGAGGGAGGCTGAGAAGAAACTGTGAAACAGTAAGAGAAAATATTTGACATATATTTCTGTATCCAGTGTAACATGATCAAGTTTACTTGTATAATTCTTGAAAGGGGATAAGGAAAATTGGAAGGATTTTTAGGTGAGCGTTATGTTGTTAGACAGGACAGTGGAAGGAAGAAACAAGTGAAAAGACAAATATTTAATGACTTGCTCTTAATTTTTGCTAACAATTGAAGAGTAGCTCTCTGTCTTGCTGGATACCGTGGATGGTTTGTAATCACCTGGTAGGGTTTATAGACTTGAAGATAAATGAGTGTAAGTAGGAGGTTTTAATTTATTGACTACTACATGTTTCTGGGATGCTTGCATTTCTTTTTGGTATATATGAGCAAACCTACACCTAGTAGATTAATGAGATGTGGCCATACTCTTAAAGGTAGAAGTTAATTGTACAACTCCTGAGGTGGAAAGCCTTAGAGACCCCACAAGCCAAGTAATTCCCCTGTATTAGCTTGTCCCATACTCATCCCACAAAACCAAATTTCTTTCTTTTTTTTTTTTTTTTTGTCTTTTTGAGACAGGGTCCCGCTATGCAGTTCAGGCTGGCCTTGAGCTCACTTTGGTAGCCCAGGCTGGTCTCGAACTCACACCAATTCTCCTGCCTCAGCCTCCCGAGTGCTGGGATTACAGTCATGAGCCACCACGCCCGGCTACTTTGCCTAAAATTTAATGGAAGCCTGTAAAGGCAAGATACAAAAGATTTTTTTTGTGTGTGTGTTTAGGACAGGGTCTACAGGGTCTCACTACATAGATCGGACCTGTAGTGATTCGCCTGTTTTCAGCCTCCCGACTTGCTGGGATTACAGGATCATGACACTATGCCCAGTCTCAATCACCGCCTCAGTTAGCCTCATGGGTGGGACCTTCATGGCATGCCAGGGATTGAATACCAGCTGTTATGCTCTGGTTAAGCAGGTGATTTAGTCTGCTGAGCTATCAGCCCGATCTTTGCAAGAGAATTTTGAAGAAGTATAATAATAATAATTTTTGATAATTTTCCTTATTTATAATAAGATGTGTTACAGAGTTACAGTAGTAAAGACAGAATGGGATTGATCACACATAAGAGAATCCAGAGATTAGATTTTAATTCTAAAATTAGCTGTAGTGATACTAACATGCAAATTAAAAAGAAATTTATGCCATGAATTGATTTAGAGTAATAGTCACTTATATAAAATGATAAACTTTATTACGTCTCTTCCCCCTTGCTCTTGCTAAGAGGTGATGTGTGATGTGGTGGTGCTTTCTTGGGGCATACCTAACTTTTCACAGGGACTGTGAGATGAGGAAAGGTCCTAATTAGCTAGAGTGTCCTAATTTTTAAACAGAAGACAACAAATGAGACTTTTATCTGGGACAATCAAAATCCTAAAGACATAATGAAAAAAAAATTGAGAAGAAAGCCACTTGGTATCGATAGGTCTCAAGTATAATTAATACTTAGGCAGTTCGTATCACAGTCACAGTCATACAGCATAGCTCTAAGTCACTCATGATAAAACAAGGATTTCTGGTCATTTTGTGCTCTTTTTCATTGCCATATGCATGGTGAACCCATATGGGCATTAAATAAAGAAACATTATATATGGAAAAAAAATAAAATGATAAATTTAGGCCACTTGTTTCTAATGCACATAAAACAAATTTTATTATAATTCAAAAAATAATAAAAACAAGACTTGGAAGTTTAGAAAAAATATGGGCATAACTATGTGTCACTCTAAGGTGTATGGAGTAAATTGCTTTAAAACATTTCAAAGAAGTATATACTATGAATACAAATCAATAAACTCAACTACACTAAAAGTGAGAGCTTTTATAAGCATGAAACACATCTTCAACAAAGTTTCAAAACCAGTGCAGATTGGAAGATAACATTTGCAAACATGGCTGAAGGTATTAATAGGAAATTTATAGAAGATAAAGATGAAAAATTAATAATCATATAAAATGTTTGACTGAATTATTAATCACTAATCAAGAAATAAAAATTACAACTCTTAAATATGTTTTCATGCTCCAATGAGCTGCAGAATGTAAAAAGTCTAAAAATATCAAAAGATAATGAAGATAGGTGGAAGTATAAACTTTTCCACATTCTTCATGACTGAGTAGCAAGTTTCTACCAATTTACATAACAATTTGAAAATACTTAAGTTACTATACTTTTACATGCTATATATTTATGTGGATTCATTTATTGTGTATGACAATGCATGTGAAATTTAACTAAGTTCATGTACAGTGGTTATGAAATTAGGAGATACAATGATCAGATTTAGTAAAATCTTATTTCTGAGGAAGAAGGTATAAAATGTTTCCAAAAAATAGAATAATGCTTCATAGAACATGCAATGTTTTTAACTTTTGTAAAAAGATTCTAAAATAGAAAATACCTATGCTTACATTTATTATTCTGGACAGTCGTTATGTGGGTTTATTGTATGCTCAGAAATATTTCATTAAATGTTAATTATCACATTAGTTTTTATTAAAGTAAAAAATGTGTTCATGCCTCATTTATAAATAAAAAATGGAAACTGTCAATTGTCTCAGTTTGCGCATAAAACTTAATATTGGGTTGTCTACTGTCAGTTAAGTAACATATATTTATAATTTCAAATGGCAACACTTCCATTAATATAATAGAGTTAACTGATCCAAAAAGATTCAAACATAACTGAGAGGAAAATTTTATTTCTATAATGAATTATGAAAAATATATAGCTGTTTGTCTTATTTATTATGCTAAAGATTAAAATTAGATGAAAAGATATTTTTCGGTAACCAGAATGTCATTTGTAATGATACATTAGACACATGACTTAGTTGCTAATTGTTATGGTTTGTGTCTAGTTGTTCCCCCCAAAACTCATGCAGTCATGGGGTAGCTTCTAAAGTTTGTGATTAATTCTTGATCCAAAAATGGAATTATGGGTATCAGTGCTAGACACGCCTTGTGGCAGATAATCTGCATACAAATGTAAGGAGGGGAGGGAGGTTTGCTAGCTGCCTCAATGTCTGCTCCTCCCTTTGGTTTTTGCTGTTTTCTGCCGCCGTATAAAGGCTGCCCTCTGCCATGTGCCACTCTGCCTTGGAGCCAGCTGAGTATGGATTGAAACCTTCCATTACTGTGAGCTAAATAAGCCTCTCATTCTTTGATTTTGGGTGTTGGATATTTTGTACCAGTAATAAGAGAAAAGTAATTCAGGCACTAATAGCACACAATTATTTGTATAATTTTTATCTAAACATAATCAAATGTCATGTTCTCTCAACAACAGTGGTCCCTCAAATGAACTTTCACTTAGTTCCTAATTCTGGCAGCATCCGCTGACTTGGGCTAGGGTAGGCTGGTCTCTGATGGGCTGTTTGTGTGTTAATAGTCAGCTGAAGATGGGTGGTTCTCTGATGATTGCCAGGCATACTTACCTTCCCTGTTAGCACGTGGAGACAGCCTTGGTTAGGCTTTGGTGATCACCGCATCCATGTGTTCTTTCCTCCACCAGGCCGGCCCAGCCATATTCCTTTGGTGATGGTGAGTTTGTAGAGCTCATGAGCTAGGCAAATCTATTACCAACCCAATCAAGGATGTATTCAAGTTTATACATATTAATAAATAAGCTTGTGCATATTAACATGTTAGAGGGAGATTAATCCTAATATCTGCCAAAGAAAATACAAGTAAGCCTAATAGTATGTTAATGAATTGGAAATTTCTAGTATATTAAAATTAGGTAAATGGCACACCTGAGTGTTAGGTTTTTTTTTTTAATTGAGGTTTTCAAGATGTTTATAAGTTATTTACTTAAAATTGTAAATCTTTACCATTTTTAGGATCCTCTGGAAAAATATCCATGGTTCTCTGGGGAATCTGTGGAACATGATTTGGAAGTATCAGTCATTTATTATACTGCTGAAAAGACTGAGACCAAGAAAGACTGAAGGCCTTGCTTACTTGCTGTACTAGAAGCCACAGAGTCACAGTGGGAACTTCAACCTGCCATAGAAGATCTGGTCCATTTTCTATCACATCATGTAATGTATATATTTATAATGCCTAACATTTTTGCCTAAGTAACAATGTAAAGTAGTGTAACACCCAGAAATAATTTGTTATGGCAAACAAAATGGTTTTGCATACGTATACAAACTTTTTTCCTACTTGAAATGGCAAAGCTGTCTGATGACAATATACTTTGGAAGTGAAAGCTATGTACTGTTCCCAATGGATGGCTTAATTCATGGAGCTGACAGTACATTACATTGTGAAGTTTTCAAGCTTTGCATTTGTTTTACATCACATGAATTTGGTCATGTTTGGACAGTGGAATACACCAAGCAGTGTGCTTCTAGGTGGTTAACAGCTGGTCTCTGAAAACCAAAATTATACATCATTTGTAGTGTTCACTGACTTTTGCGGTATAAAAATTCCCATCATGGCTAATTTCAAGGTACCAACATGATCACATGTGCACTGGTTGCTTTCCTATCATTGTGACTAAACGGCCCATTGACCAGATCCAAACAACAGAAAGATACTCTTCAAAGGCTCTGTGCTGTATCTGGGTATAAAGGTCTTCCAGGAGGACAGAGCATGTGAGTGGGACCCAGCTTCCTGACCCCCCATCCAATCAGCAAATGGCTTCCAGACTCCATTCCAGAGTTAGGTCCTCTTTCCTTCCTGGGACTCTTGAGAGTTAGACTTTCTTAAAGTTCACAAATACGTAACCATCTATAAGACTGCACTTAGCTATCAGACTAAACCCGTGAGATAGTTATACAGTGAGTTTCTCTTAGTTCATTAAAAAGAATGCTTTTTTTTGCTAATACTGTATAGATATCGTGCCTACATCTTCTACTCTGAATTACTACTAGGAAGACAACAATAAACCATGCAGCAACTACTGTAACTGTTCCGCTAACCTATTCTGAAACTTGGCTTCATTGTTATGTTTTTTCTCTCTAAAACAAAAATATGTAATATAACAACTATCCTTAATTTTCTATTCTTGTTTTGAAATTCTGTATCATATATTTTCTTGTATGTTACTCTGTTCCTGTCTTTGATTTTGCTTTGTTCTTGTTTTTACTCTTTAAAGTCAAATTTTAAATATAAACAATAAAAGGAAAATAGAAAAAGGCTATTCATATGCAGAGAATCCTGACCAATGTAGAGCTGCTCCTTTGAGATTCTCAGTAACATTGCTCTTATCATCGCTGATGCTGCCTCCAATTCTTCTTTCTAGGCTGTCCAGGGCAGCTCTAGTGCTACCTGTTTTTGATGAATATTTTTTTTATTTAATTCTTTAATTTTTTAAGGAAAGGGTCTACAGGGTGTTCAGGGTCTCACTTTGGTGGATCAAACTTGTAGTGATCCACCTGTTTACAGCTTCCCAAGAGCTGGGATTACAGGCACGTGCCACCACGCCCTGTCTCCATTGCCGTCTCAGTGCACCCCTGGTGCAGGCTGGCACAGCAGGCCTGGGGATCAAACTCCTGCCTCCTGCACCTGCTTGTTGGTGCTTTAACCCACTGAGCTATTCAGTTAGCCTTTGTTTTTGCCAAATCTTGATACCTTAATTAAATATAAAATTAAGTATAAGATGCTTTATAAATAGGGATCAAATCTTCCCTTTTCCATCTTTCTCATTTTTTGTTGGGCACAATTCTTCCTCCCCATAATCTTAACTCTTCCAAATCAGTGGAAGTCATATTCTGAGACATGTGAGCGTAAAGATCTTTACTTAGTGACGGCAACTCCCCTTTGATGAGTGGCTAGCACTTTTTGTCTGGCTTTAAAGATGCGGCAATATGATTCAGTCTTTTAGGATTGAATGCCTTAGTCACTTTTCTTTCCAAGTTGATGGAACCAATTGGTCCACTGACCTCTAGGAAAAGGAAAACAACAAGGAAGGTGACGCTTGTTGTCCTTCATCTTATCTATTTGAACACTCATGAAAACTGATCCAAACTCATTTTTAGCAAGACACCAGCAAGTGTGTATGGTTGAACTTAAGTGTTCAGAGTGAGGATGGATTCTAAGAAAGTATTTCACAGTGAACTGTGGGAAGAAAGATTTTAATATTTCTACAAGCCAGTCCTCAGTTTTGCTATATGGACAATGTAGGTATCTAGGGCATTTTTTCTTACCTTATTTAACAGATTTTTTTTTTCTCACTTTGGTGTTTGCAATGTTGTTGACTGGTTCATTGAAATTTTATTCTCTGTGGTTTATTTGATGCTGATTTCACAATTCTCCTCACACCTTTTCAGTTTTCCTTATTGATTGATTTATCAGACTTGTATTTGTTTGCTTGAATTTTAAAAGACTGAGAATCTGGATCCTATTCTTTATGGGTTTTGTTTGTTTGTTTGTTTGTTTGTTTCTTCTTATCTGTATACTTTTCACCCACAATTAGTTCTACCGCCCTTGCTCCTGGAATTCCAGCCTCCACAGTACCCTTCCTTAACTGGTGGCTGCTCATGGCGTGGTACAGTGGAGCAGCGGATGGAGTCTCTCATTTAACTTCCTTTCATCATAAGTTAGAAATCATAAAGTTCTCTTTAGAAAAATAAAAATGAATTATGCTGAGAAAAACTAGTATTGTCAAATGTTATATTACCGTATCTAATGTGATCTAACATCTATTTTGCATGCTTTTGCTTAATGAGTTGGGTGTAAAAAGTAAGATACACATAGACTTCAGAGATGTGGAGGGAGGATTTTACTGAAGGGATTGTGTGTGTGTGTGTGTGTGTGTGTGTGTAGAAAGCAACTTTGGAAATTGCTACTATCTTCCTGTCTCTAGTTGCTTTCCTGCTTCCATGTCTTAGTGAAAATTGTCATCTTTAAGTTTTAGTTACCACTTTCTCTCTAAACAATCCATTTTGTGGATGTATATTGAACATATATTCATTAGTGAAATACATCAAACCTACATGTGTAAATATCACATAGTCTCCCTAACATAAGAACTCTAAATATTTTTTTCTTTCCTTACCAGTATTAGTTGGAAAGTGTGTCATGCCCACACCCTGTGCTCTGTATAACTATTGTGAGAACAGCATGCAGTGTGTCAACTGTTAAAAAAAAGTAATGTTCATTGAAAGTGTTAATGTTTCATTGTTTGATCAATCTTACATACCTATATCTATTAATCTAAACTGATCCAATGATGAAAATATGTAATATAAACATTGTTAAATTTAAAATAAATAAATAAATATTTATTTATTTTAAAAAATAAACAAAAAATAAACAATCCATTCTGTATTTCCAGAAAGGATGGGAGCAGTTTAGAAAACATATTTTATTCTGGGTCAGCCAGTGTTAATTTTTTTTTTTTTTAATAAAGTATAAAAACCGAAAAGTTTGTGTCTGGAAACACGGTTTTCTAATATATGTCACTAAATGACTGGAAGATGGTTGCTTAAGAATTATACCACGTCCTGCTTCTGTTTCTCAGACTGTAAGCCTTCTCCTTCTGACATTCATCTGTATGGTGAGTGTGTCTGAGAATGTATAAAGTCACAGTGGGTGAACTTTCTTGTCTGCATTATGACCTCGGTTTTTAATCTGCAGTAAATCAGAAGAAAATGTCCTTTCCTTCTTAGTTCCTGTTTGTTTTCTGCCTCTTGCTTGCAAATGCATCCTCAGCACCTAGAGATTTATTGTGCATTATTGTAATTTGGAAACTGCCGTTATTTAGTTTAATTCCCCATAAACCACTTCCTCACTTTTTCAGAAGGCTAGAGTTCATAATCCTCTCGGCTCTATCCACAGTTTTTCATTCCACATACATCTTGAATCTCCCTAATGTTCACCACTACAATAGGTGCTTAGAATACAAAGATGTGTAAGCCATGGTCCCTGTTCTCAAAAAGATCTCATCGTCTAGCCGGGGAGAGAGGAAATTACATTGCAGAATAATAAGTGCCAATGGACTGGAAAGCAAAAGGAACAGAACTCCAAGGAAGAGAAACAAATTTTACCCAGGGAGGAGAGCAAGCCTTTTCCTTAAGAAAAGCAATGCTCAAACTATTTTTTGGATTAAATAACTTGAGAGTTTTGTTTCAATTAATGCAGAGGGACAGCAGAACATAACAATTCTTCCCCTGCCTCGTCCTCTTGGGGGGGGGGCAATAGAAATGATCTTGAGTTAAAAGTTCAATGTGTGTTCTCACAAAATACCTCTGTGGATCTGATCCTGATGATATATTAGTCTGTGTTTCTTAATTTCAGATGACTCCAGAGCAACCAATGTGCATTGCATTTCCTCAGTCTCCACCCAAGGATCTTGTTCCTACACTTAGTCATTATTTCCTGAAAGAGTTATTTGTCTTAGGCAGACTAATGACACTGTCCCTTAGGTGTTCACATGCAAGTCTTTAGACCCTATGAACATGTTATATTACTTTCCATTGGAAAGAGAAATTGCAGCATCAGGCAGAATTATCACTAACATTCTGACCTTATAGTAAGACTACCCTGGATTATATGAATGGGCTATATATAATCATGGGCATTCCTAAATGTGGAAGGAGTCGGACTTGGAAGAAGAACTTGATGTGAATGTTACTCTTTGACCACCTTGAAGACAGAGGAAGAACCTGGAAACCACAGCTCACTGGTTGCCCCTAGGACCTCCAAAGGCAAATTCATTCTATCCAGAGCTTCCAGAAAAAGCACAGTCCCACAGCACTTTACTTTTAACCACATAGAATCACTTTGGCCTTTGGACTCCTAATATGATAAACCAATAAATCTGTGTTACTTCAAGCCATCTGGTTTGTGGTAATTTGTGGCAGGAATTACAGGAGGCGAATGCAGCCGTGGAAAGCTAACCTCGGTTACAAATCCTTGCCTTACACATTATCTGTGTCCCATCCTCCCTCATGATTTCCAAGAGCTTCCCTTATTTCTGCATAGCTTTACCCATCTACCAGGCCTTATGACTGCTGGTTCAGCCCAGATTCCTGTGTTAATTAAGAACTTTGCCTAATTTCTTCTTGGTGCCATTGCAATGGAAATAGGCTTAGCCATTCTGAGATCTAAAGAGGTTTCTAGATGAATCATTTGTGGGTAAACTAATGTAGGTCATTACTCTGCAAAGATCTTAGAAATATGCTTTCTCAAAATTGCATTTCTCTATACTTTTCACTAAGCACAACATGTTACTCCAACTTAAAACTACACAGGGAACAACTTGCAAGAATGCCCTGGTTGAAAAATTACAGAATCAGAGGAAGAGTGGCCCTTGGAGGTAATATTTCCTAGCCCACGTCAATTTTCTATTGCTATATTGTGATTACAGCCCCTCCTTATGTACTGAAGTGGGACAATTTTACCATGTTGCACATACATGTGTAGCTGTGATGTAACTCTATAACATAAACCAGACCCAACTGTAGAATGTTGTTTGTTTTTGTTTTTGCGAGACCGAGGATTGAACTCAGGCCCTTGCACTTGCCAGGCAAGCACTTACTCTACTGAGCTATATCTCCAGCCCCCAACTGTAGAATGTTAATGTGTCGCCAACAAGGCTGTAAAACTTTGGGGTATGCCACATAAGGGAGACAAAGACACAACAGTTGTACAAAAGGTTTTAACTATGTCACGTTCAACAGTCAGTCTTTGGATATCAATTCACTGAGTCAGTGGCAGCATGAATAATGTTGTTTCCTAAGTCCTCGGTATCTCCTCTCTCTACATAAAAATCCTGCAACAATATTTAAGAGAAAGTCTAAGCAACAAGCTTTTCCTTTCCATCCATATCTTCCAAGTTTATTTTGATATTTGACTTACCCAAACTTTATCTTTTTCTTTCCAGTTTTTAAAATACCTAATATGCTACGAAGTGATTTTAACTGGAAGAATGCCCTAGAGTCAATACTTTGTTGAAATATCAGTGTGTGTTTTTTTAAAAATACAATAATGGTGGCTGTTTAAATTTGAAACAGTTTTGTTTTCCAGAAGCATGAGTAACAGACTTAAGGAGAAATAAGAATTTCCTGGCTCTGGCTGTGGTTGCTGTAAGTGAACAGAGCAGGCAATGAAAACAGAACCAAAGCAGAGAGGAGGAGCTCCAAATAGTACAGTCAAGACTAAAGGACAGATACTTGCAGCTCCAAGATGCAGAGAGCTACCATGGATCATCTGAAGGACAGAAAAATGTTTTAAAAATCTTCATTTAAGTAAAATAACAATGTGGAAGAAAAAACAACAACAACAACAAAAAAACCCAAAGTCATCCTACAGATTGATGTGCACCGTGGAAGAGCTTTGACCATTTTGGCAACTAAGGAGGGTTGACCAGTTGTTCATTAGTTCTACAAGTGCAACTTTCCACTGTAAGATTGAGAGTAAGTTGTGAGGTAGTGGTCTACAGCATATCATTGATATTCAAAAATTGTACGAGGAAGACACTATTTTATGGTCTACATTTTGTAGATGAGAATGTCAAGGCACACTTTGTACAGCATGGTAACAGTGCTTGTAATCAATGAATCCGGTCTTTGAAGTCAGGTTTCCTATTTCTGAGGTCAGGCACTTTCATCTCTCTACCATCTGACCTTGGGAGGAGACTTTGCCCATTGGAGAGTGAGGATGATTTGTTCTAAGAATGGATCAATGCTTGAAAGTTTAAGGTATCTGTTGCCATGGCAGCAATGGGATGAGAGTTGGGAATTCAACTTTATTTCACTGTAGCAAAATATTAGGAAGAAGAAGGAGGAAGAAAAGAAGAAGAAGAAGAAGAAGAAGAAGAAGAAGAAGAAGAAGAAGAAGAGGAAGAAGAGGAAGAGAAAGAGGAAGAAGAGGAAGAAGAAAAGAAGAAGAGGAAGAGAAAGAGGAAGAGGAAGAAGAGGAAGAAGAAGAAAAGAAGAAGAAGAAGAAGAAGAAGAAGAAGAAGAAGAAGAAGAAGAAGAAGGAGAAGAAGAAGAAGAAGGAGAAGAAGAAGAAGAAGAAGAAGAAGAAGAAGAAGAAGAAGAAGAAGAAGAAGAAGAAGAAATAGCATGTTGCTACAACGTGGACCTTCACCGGAACTTTGTGGTTAGGTTAGCAGTGACCTCCCCAGTGCAAAATTAGCAGGCAGTGCTTGCACTGAGAGTCAGTGGCAACTCAGAGCAGGACTTCATAAGGAGAACTTCCCTGGAATTGGCTGTATGATCTGAATGGAGCACTGAGCATGTAGAAGGAGAGCCCAGACGCAGGAAGCAGAAACACTTACTATAAATCCTTTTGATCTGTTTGAAGCTGACTAATCACAAAGCTAGCCTTTTGGTCCCTTTGATGTAAACACCCCCACCACAGGCAGTTTTAGGGCCAGTGAGCTGTAGGCAAGGTTTCCTATGCCCATGGAATGTGACTCACCCTCATTGTGCCTAAGCAGCTGCGGATTCAGAGGCGGTGTTGGGGAGGAGTTTGCGGCATGCCGCACGTGCATTTCCACTTCACGACTTCGGGAGTTAAAACTGTGCCTTGGCCTCAAGCTCTGTGGCTCTCAGGACGCTCTCAAGTTGATAAGGACTTTCCAATCAGCCCTTTTCATTATCTCCTGCCTGCTTTCACTTGAGACCCAGGCACATTCGTCAGTCTCGTCTTATCTGAACAATGAGCGGGGACCAGAATCGACACAATGGAAGTGGTAATATTCAGAGGCTTTAATCACATTCATCCTTGAGAAGGCCCTAGAAAGGGCACTTTGCAAGTTATAAACGATTAGCTCTGGAGCTTCTGTGCCCCTGCTTCTGATTTATTGGTGAGGGACTCTTTAGGCCACAGCAGCACTTCGGGGACATCCTTCAAGTGTTCCCCGTGTAGCATCCTAGTCCTGATATTCTGCAGAGAGTTGCTCTAACCTGCTGACTTTTCTCAGAGAGGCAGGGGGAATAAGCACTGTCAGTTTAGTACAAGCATTTGTGGTGCACCTACTGTATGCCAGCTTCTGTTTTCTGGGCTGGGGCTGAGACAAAAATGATTTGTGCTTTCAGGGGCTTCCATAGAAGAACTGAGGAGGAATCGGTAAGTGGGCTGTTCTGAAAGGGCCTAAGGAGGTGGTGCTTTGGGGATCAGAAGACAATCTAGGCAATGGAACTGAGCCAGGTAGCCTCCAGGAGACGCGATGCCCCAGCTGGTTCCTGGTCCCAGCTTCCATGTGAACCTGATGACTCCCTCCAAGCAAGGCTGCCTTTTAGAGTTGTCTGGAAAGCTTAAAAAAAAAAAAAAAGCAACCCAGGGCTCACCCTGTTCTGAGACCAATTAACTCGTATTCTCTGATGCTGGGATTCAGGAATCAGTATTTTAAAAAAAAATCCTTCATAAGATTCCCATAGTCAGCTGAGTCTGAAAACCACCATCCTAAAATAAGAACTTAGTAAGTCAAAGGAAAGAAGCAGGAAGAGCAGTGGTATTGCTCTTCACAGTCTTTTGCATTCTGAAATAGGCTTGTGGGAAACTGCACAGTCATTTTCAGCAGAGATCAGTGGTTCTATCTGGCCAGCTCCAAAGATACATCACAGTATGGGCAGCTATCGCAAATCAGAGAAAATAACATGAGCAGCAAGATATGGAATGTGATGGTGGGCCAAGGACAGACAGCTCAGCGCATTAAAGCTACTGCTTAGGCAGACGCAGGGGTAGGGTTCGATCCGTGTTGGCCCCTCCCCCAGGGTGCCCTGAGATGGTGAGTGAGACTGAGCATGGTGGCATGTGCCTGTAATTTCAGCACTTGGGGGGCTGAAAAACCTAAACAATCATGGCAAGCCCTATCTGTATAGTGAGACCCTGTAGACACTGTACTAAATACATAAAATAAAAAAAAAAGACGCGGAATGTGAGTTGGGAATTAACCTACTTAAAGTTTATGATCCATATATAAGTTTAACTTTTTCTCCTGGAAAATTCTGGGGAAACTGGAATCTTAAATTTTATTTTATTTTATATTTTATTTTATTTTTTGGAACTGGGAATTGAATTCAGGCCCTTGTGCTTGTCAGGAAAATGCTTATATTCTGTTGCACTATCTCCCCAGCCCTCTTAGAATATATTTTAGAATAATTTTATTTATTTATTTTTAAATTGGGAATAGGGTTTCCCTATGCAGTTTGGACTCCTGGTGATTCCCCTGTTCTTAGCCTCCTCACTGTGAGGATTCTGGGTGTGAGCCACCACACCTGGTCTCAGTGGCTGGCTCAGCGCTCCCGGTAGCAGGGCTGGCATGGCATGTGGTGCTGGAGGTCAAACTCCGGTCCTTGTGCTTGCCTAAGCAAATGCTTCATCCAGTGAGCTCTCTTCCTGGCCCTTAAAGTTTATTTCAATGCAGAGAAGTCTGTTTGAGCATGCAGAGAGAAAATGTATACACTCTACTGAAAATGTATGCCGGTGGGTTACACCATCTTACAAACCCATTTAGGATGGAGTTTTGAGTGCTTTGTTTTTTTAAATGATGGATTAAAGTAAAACAGGCTTTCAGGGGCTCACACATGTATGATTATCTTAATGAGTGAGTAATATTGGTAGATCTAGTTATACTTTTTTGTAATTTAGTTTGCTTTCCTATTCTGGTATTGAGCATACCCTATTTCATTTAATTTACAGCAGGCTTTCAGAGCAGGCAGCTATGATCATTTCCTTTAACCAGATAAAGCCTGGAGGCCCAGGGTATTTAGCTGAACTGGCTAGTGTCTTACACGGTACAGTAAGAGTTAGGATCAAGGCCCAGGCAGACTGCTTCTCAACACTTCCCTACCTTACGTTTCCCCATTATATGAGTGAGTGAGTGGCTTCGTGCTGTTTGACAAAAGTGATTTGGGAGAAGATGAACATTCTTTGCCTGGTTGCACTGTCGTCTGAACTTGAATTGGGCATTGACCCCTCTGGGCTCTGGAGTCCCCTTTAAAGCTATTGGTCCTGAAATGATGGTTCAGCTCTGCTTTGTAGTACAGAGGAAAAGGCAAGTCACAGACACGTCATTCCTTTGGAGAATGTGTGTGTATATTCACAGGTTCATATACATCTTTTTCTAGAAAAAAAAATACAAAGATTTACTTTTCTTTGTGTGAAAATGTTATAGAACAGCCAAGTTTTCTTCTATGGACAATGACACTCTTCATTCCCGTCCTTCCGGTGGCTATGGTTGTCACAGCCCTCCTTACTATGTTTAAAACACCACCTGTGTCCACGGAGGCCGGCCCATCTGGCTCCCTGATCCTCTGTGATCCTTTCAGCTCTTCCTCTGAAGCAGGATAGCTCGGAAACAAGCACTTAGAACCCTTGGGAAATTCATCAGGCCAAGAAGACAGTCCTGAGCCTCTAACAGGAACATTAAGGGTGAGTTCTGAGGTTTGACAGGAAATTGCCTGGGGGGAGCCTAAGGAACCCTGATAGGCTGGGCTCAGGCAGGTGCTGAATTTGGAGTTGCTTGGACTGCTTGATATTGCAAGGATTTAGAAAAAAGACATCAAGCACAGAAGACGCAATCTGTTTGGCCCAGGGTATGGGTCATCTTGCAGATAATAAATCAGCTAGGTAGTGGAAGGTGTCCAGTGGGGGCCTCTCCACTGGGGAGTCCTTTGTGCCCTTTGGTCTTTCTCCTCAGATTGAACAGCACTTGTTACACAGGCACTGAGTGTAAAGCTAGACTAGGACCCTGTCCCTAAAGACTTGTGACTCATGACTGTTTCAGAAAAGGCATGGGAGAACAATGGGTGAGGGCTTGTCTGCAGGGGTCCCACAGAAGAATGCTGTACATCTCATCTGTAGAGCTTCAGGCACCATGGTCTCAACACACTGCCATCTGCTTGTTCTGCCATCTGTATGCTCTTCTCTCTCTCTCTCTCTTCCTCTCTCTCTCTCTCTCTCTCTCTCTCTCTCTCTCTCTCTCTCTCTCTCTCTCTCTCTCTCTCGGTTTGTTTCAGCTCAAGCTCACCAACATGACAATAAATGCGTTGCCAGGCTCCACGTTGATCATAAGAAACCCTCATGGCTGTGGGATAAAATCTAAATACCTCAGCATGGGTTCCAACCCTTCACCTCTGACTTTATATGTCTGCATCTCCAGGAAGGGATTGGGCTTTGCGATAGTCCCATGACCTGTATAGGCTGCCCACCCATCTGTCGCACAGACAGGAGTCCAAATAGCATGGAGATGACCCTACGTTTTTCTCTGGACAACCTGCTCTTCACCTGCTGAGACATTCCACTGTTAGGGATGTCTCCAACTTCTGCTTTAAGATTGGCCTAAAGTCATTTACTTCCTCAGCATTCACAACTTGTATGATTCGTTCTTATTATCTTGCTGGCATAATCTAGTTGGAAAGATTTTATCAAAGCTGATCTTCCACAATTGTACTTAATAATTGATTTTTTTCCAAACTAATATACAAAAATGTGTTTCTTTCCCAGTCCAAGGGATAATCTGACACAACGCTTATCTCCCCTTTCCTTATGACTCACTCCTGTCGGGTGACATCAATAGTTTTTAATGATGTGTTGGCCCATCTTAAAGACTGGTTAAATTCTTACCGTGGAGTTAGACTTAAATTTCGATTCTACCTTATCTACTTCACGCAGCTAGTGTTTCCTGTTTGCCTCTGTCTTTGCTCTGCTGGCTGCTGTAGCTATCCAAATCCACAGGGAGATTTACAGGAAGGGTTATGGTGCTGAAGCTTGAGGGCTACTTAACTTGACTGAGTTTCCCAAGTCTCTGCAATTAGACTTAGAAATATGCCAGTGTTGCTTGTGGTACTGGTGAGAGGAAGATACAGTAGAGCTTGGGTTTGGGCTCGTCATTCCTTCTGGAAACGTGCTTGGAATCCGAAGCACTTGTATATTCAAGCAAATCTCCCCATAAGAAATGATGAAAACTGCAAATGATTCATTCCACAACTCAAAAGTATTCATATAAATATCCCTATAAAATGATTGCATTATTGTAACATAATATAAAATAATAATAATGAAGACAATACAAAGTATAAAGAAAAATAAACAAATTAAACTCCACTTAGCTTTGAAAACCTTTCTGGTTGGTGGGAAGGAGACAAGAGGGAGGGGGTTGTTGTGCAGAGCAATGCTCACTCCCACTAAGGGCGTCAGGGCGTCACGGTTATCTGTTGGCTCAGGCGAGTTTTATTCTTTTCATGTCACTTTCCTAAGAGATCTATGTAGTGACACTTGCTTTTGCCTCTTATTGAGGCTTTTGTAGCAATGTGACATTGCATTGTCATTAAACAGGTTCACTGTTTGTGCTGTTACAGCCACAGCCTTGTTTGGGTGCTGCTTTTCTACATCATTTTGCACTGTTTCCTGCATTTTCCACCTCTCTTTGATCTCATTTGAAGTGAGGGATTCTTCTGCCGTTTTGGCTTCCTACTCTGATCTCCAAAACCTCTTGCTCCGTGGAGATCGCACACAATATCCTTGAAAGGGGGAAGAGAGAGAGAGGGAGGGAGGGAGGGAGAGAGAGAGAGAGAGAGAGAGAGAGAGAGAGAGAGAGAGAGAGAGAGAGGCTCAGTCATGGTCATGTGATGTTCTGCGTCACATATTGCTTGTCTTTCATGACATTACTTGTTTTTAAAGTGAAAATTTATTAGAAATGTTTGTTCATCTTATAGAACTGTATTTTCATTGCAGTTAGGCAATTGCCCCTTTCCATTCTGGTTTTCCTTCTTCTCTAGCTACGCTGGTGCCAGACAGTGCTGCATGAATGGACATTTTTGGGCCCAGCTGAGGAGACCTTGGCTTGAGCTCACAGGGCTTGCACTTACATTACTGTACTTGCACTTACATTACTGTACATGTGTGTGTTCTTATTTGAAATGAGGGCTCAGAGCAAGGAGCTCTTGGGGTAGACGAGAGAAGGTAAGCAGCGCGTGGTCCAGGACTCTGGCAGCATTTGTGAGTGTTTGTACTTTCTTCCTAACCACTGTTCTTCAGGACGGTTGGATGAGAGCAGGTGATAAAGACTCACTACGTGAATTTGTATACCTGTAAGGACTGGAACATCGCTACCGCCCCTGCCTGTTTAATACCTCCTCATTGTCCAACTACTACTGCCCCTGCCTGTGTTTTATATCAAAGTAAGGAGGGAGAGCTACATTTGCATACTCTGGGCAACAGTAGGGGAATGAGTTGGGAAATTCTGCAGGATGATGCAGCCTTCTTTCACTGGTTTATCTATTAATTAATTAATTAATTAATTAGTGCCCTGATTTATTTCAATTTCCTTTTAATAAATAGAGCCTCTAAGATATAAGGCAGCTGGGAGAAGGTCTCACATCCATTTGAGGGGTAGAGTAGGGGTAGAATTTGATTCTCAAAGCCTCTGGGAGTTGAGCTCTTTTTTTATCATATCCGTTTTCATATAGAAATAAACAGAAGGACAAGCTAGAGGAGTACTCTCTAATTTCCTAGTATTTGGAGGACAACTGCAACTTTCATATTTGCTCTCTATTGTTTTATGCCACTTACAGGTTCTTATGTGCACAAATACAGTGTTTTCTTAGGTGGAATTTTAAATTTTAAATTTCCTCTGCACTTATGCAGACAGCTAGTGCTCTGGAGACTAGTGTGAAGAAAACAAAACCAGCTGATGATTAGTTTATTCGTAGCTCAAAATAATCCACTTGTTGTGGCAGGATGCCATTCGGCATTTTGAGGGCAGATAGAAACTGTTTTTTAATTTTTTAATGCTACCAATAGAATCCTTGTTAAAGTTATTGTCTCCTTTGAAATATATGTTGCTTAAACAGGGCATCACAGGTTATAGGCACAAGCAGGGCTGAGCAACAGTGTATCACAGCACAGGATGAGTTGGCTTTAGGGTCCAAGAAAAAGGGGGAAGAATGTTCTAAAGGCACTCTGGGAAATTCTAGCCCAGCCCATCTCCAGCGGTCAGGGTGTACTGACGGGCAGCTTTAGAGAGCTCTGCTAGCCGAGAGCCAAGGTCCGCCCTAAACCTTGGCAACCCAGAAGCTGCCTGAGCAGGTAGAGACTGAAAGCCAATGGTCAGAGCTCGGTTGAGCACGCAACAGCTAGGATTTATCAGGCACTTAGCTAATTTTTTGGTCTACATTTTACATGCATGTATTTCTTTTTCCTTTTTTATTTTTATACAGAGATAATTTGTAGTTATACTTCTCAATTAGCGCTAGGCAAATGCAATGAATTTAATCAGGCAAATTAAAGTGAAAACGATTCTGTTAGGTGATGGTAAAAAATATAAAAGATTGACATTTTTTCTAATGTGCTATTATTGTTGTTAGAAATGCTTAATAATTTGTTCTATGCTAATTGTTAATCTGGGAAATGATATATATGCTCAAAATTAGGGGAGAAATCATTCTGGTTATGGCTCCTCCTCTTCCTCCTCCTCCTCCTCCTTCTTTTCTTTGGCACTAAGGAATCAAACTCAAGGACTTGAGCTTACCATGCAGACACTTACACTTCTGAGCTATCTCCTTGGCATAAATATTCTTTACTTGCACTTTTTTCCTTATAAGTGTTGGGCTTTTATACTCCTATCCATTTTGAGTAGAGCCCAGAATAATTTAGTAAATCAAGGAGTACTTTTCTGTTCTGCTTAATCTTTGCATCATAACCCTTACTTCTCAGGGCTCAGTCCAAGGATGGAAGGAAAATACACATTATTATTTGCTGCTTCATGCTTTCCTTGCATACATTGGCTTTTTACTTACACTTAAAGCTTTTCTTTAAAAAGAATTGTTCTTTAAAATATGCCAGGGCAGGGACTCTGTCTTATGACTTCTATATGTCTTGTATCGGTGGTTTCAACCAAAACTACTGGCAGTACTTTAGAATCAACCAAGGTGACTTTTGGAAGCCTAGAGTCTATGGCGTTAGCTTAGGGACACGAATTTACATGGATTTAGGGAGAATGTCAGCGATCTAAGTCTTTTTAAAGCTCATTTAGATAATTTTTTCTGGACTGTTGGATTTGAAAATTACTGGCTTATGGCATGGAGCACTGCTCAGCGTTTAGTAAGTACTTGAAAGTGTTCCCGTTCTTTCGGAAGCCTGCGCCCCTCAGGGGAGTGTCGCAAACTGGGTCTAGCATGTTTACTACTTTTCTTTCTTCTCTGTGCTTTGCTGCGCTTCAGTAGCTGCCTGCCCAAACCCAATTCAGATGTGCACTTTTTTGTCGTAGCATGCATAATGACAACCCAGTACCCGAGACTTGTCACTGCTTCGCGAAATTACTTGAAAAATCCAAAGGCGCTTTGAAAACGTGCATGAGTCCCCCGTAATGGAAAAGAACCCTGCTGCCTGTGCTCAGTGCATGAATGTGGCACAGAAGATTGGCTGGCAACCCATGGCTGTCCTGCACTATGTCTATAAAACCCTTTCTGCTGCTTTTTTCCGAGTCTTCTGTCCCTTTAAGCACGCGCCAAGTGATGCATTTGTTCCAGAAAACCTGCTTATCTGTGATGGCTCTCTGTGTCTGGCCCCCTGACCACTTCTCCTCACAATGGCCCTTTCCAGATCATTAAAGAGAGGCCATCCTTTGTCTGTATGTGGCCACTTCGGAGACTGTGACAGAAAACTGTAGAAACCTGATGGCTGAATGGACGGCATCCTTTAGTGTTGAATTCGGTCTCGCTCCTGTGTTTTGCCATGGGTGACCCTGCTGTTCCACAGGCACAGATTGTGACAAAAAAAAAAAAAAAAAAAAAAAAAAAATTCAAGATGTATTCAAGTTCCTGTAGCTGTGCAGAAATACGGTCCTGGCTTTTGCTTCGCAGTCGGACACAGAGGTCACTGGTGATAAGAAAAGTAGAGCATGGGGCCCGGCAGGATGGCTCAGTGGTCTAAAATGCCTGTTTAGGAAAGCTTAAGTGGCTTCAGGGATCGAGGTTCGATCCCTGGCACCACATGCTGCGCCAGCCGCACTTCTAAGGCAGGCTGAGCAGGCCATAAAAATAAATAAATAAACAAACACAAATTCTGAAACAAGAAAAAAAAATAAAGCAGTTGACGTGGGAGAAGTAAGTTGCTACAGGATACCTGAAGAGCAGAGAAAAGCAGAATCAACGAATACGTGTGAGAGGCTAGAGAGAAATAAATAGAGACCTAACACTGACTGACCTGGAGTACTGTATTGGTAGATGTGTAGTAAGGCCATAACCTTTTTTTTTTTTTTTTTTTTTTTTTTTTTGCGGAACCCGGGATTGAGCCCATAACCTTATGCTTGCTAGGCAAACACTTATTTTACTGAAGTATCTCCCCAGCTCCAGCAAGGTCATAATTCACCAAGAATAGTTCAAAGATTATCCTCAGTATGTGAGCACAGGTTCCAATTGCCTTTCACAGCTGTTGGCTGTGGCTTTTAGTCCACAACACCCCAACCTCTTTATTAGTCAGACTCTTGAAATGTTATGAAGAGACTACTGTCTTTTTGGAGGGAGGGGTCTCAAATATTTACTGTGGTAGCATTTATAATCACAAAAATAACATATAGGCATAAATGTAGTTGAAAGTAACACACTGTAGCATATTCTTTTTTCCTCTAGGTTTAACTTTTAATTTTTTTATTGTAGCACATAATAATTAACATTCCTTGAGTGAAATTGGTAAATACACCCAACACATCTCAACTTATTTTTCATCCCTTTCTCGCCTACCCCAGTCTCTCGATCCCTTTCCCCTGTGAAAATGATCTCTTTATGCATTATCTATTTCTCTCTCTCTCTCTCTCTCTCTCTTTCTCTGGGTCTCTCTGAATTAGCTTTGGAATCATAGCTGGTCTCCAGGAAGATTCTGTGCCTGATTTATGTCACAACATTATGGTTTCCAGGTGCAACTGTCTTTCTGCAAGTGACTCAAGTTTATCTTCCTTTGTGGCAGAGTAGTATGCCATTGTGTAGAAATACCACATTTTCTTTTCCCATTCATCCATTGCCAAGCATAGAGGGTTCCTCAGGATTTAGCTACCATGACTTATGCTGCTACAGACATGCATAATCACGTATCACTGCATCATGATGTCTTTGTCTCAGTCTCTCATTGTTGGTTCAGAATACCTGTCACCTGCAAGGTAAAGGAGAAAAGAGTTCAGTTCTGTAGAGGTTTCAGTTGGCAGAAAAGAGCAGAGGAGAAACAGTTCATGGCATGGCAAGTAGTAGGAAGCAAGACTTCCTTTTTTCCATTTTAACCAGCTTATTAGTTGATGTTACACCCAGGGTGGTTCTGTCTTCAGTAAATCCGTCATCCATAGCCAGAACTATGCTGAACAGATCAGTGGACTGAGCCAGTGTTACACACATGTCTGGCCCAGCCACTCCCGAAAGCCCCACCTGTGAGTACATGAAGCTTTTTGGGGAACATCTGATATAAACCATAAGTCTTTCACTCTTTGGGAAAGATAACTGGAAGGGTAATAGCTGGGTCAAATGATTTCCCTAATGGCTTTATCAGTTTGCCTTCCCACCGATTACTGTCTTCATAACACCTTTCCCCAGTTAGTCTGAGGCAGAGGTTTGAAATACATGATTGTTTGTTCCCTGGTGGAGCAATGGTCCGTCAATACCCTGGAATCATTTGTGAAATTTGTGTTGCACTGTATTTATATTTTACCCTCAAGAAAAAGTTGAAGAGTTCATTAGATTCTCAATTACTAAACAGAAAGCATTTCTATTTCTTTTTTTTTTTTTTAAATTAAAACTTTAGTGCTTTAACTAGTAGTGGATACTAACCAGGGAAACCTATCCTTGTATGAAATATTTTCTGGGTTTTAGTGATCAAAGCGCTTTCTGTGTGTGTGTGTGTGTGTGTGTGTGTGTGTGTGTGTGTGTGTGTGGTGTATCTCTTTCTATCTCTGTCTCTCTGTGTCTATCTGTCTGTCTGTCTGTCTGTCTGTCTGTCTGAGCATTGTAACTGTTGCTGGTCTCCAGGTGACATCCTCTGCCTTGATCTTTTTCATTTGGTTGCTTTGGGACTACATCTGCTGTCTTCAGTGATCACTTTATGTCACCTTTTCAGATGAGTCTTAAACTCTTGGGTGCCATTTTCTACTTTCCTGCCAACCAAAACACAAGACATTTTATTTTTAAAGATGTCTTCTTCTTACATAGCCAATGGAAATTCTCTTTAGTTTGAATTCCAGGAATAAGCAGTATTTTATTTAGGGATTCTCTCCAACAAACTGCAAAGATATCTGTATTTGTACTTTTAACCCCGTTTTTAAAAAAGGTATTGCATTATTTGATTTGCAAAATATTTTATAATCACTCAAACGTAACTGTTTTTTAATTTTTATTTTTTTGTATTATAGCTGACTAAGCTTGCCCTGGGGGTGGGGCGGGCACAGCATGTGGTGCCGGGGATCGAACCATGGTCCCTGTGGTTGCCTATGCTTGCCTAAGCAGGAGCTTTAGATCACTGAACCATCTTGCCAACCCCAAAAGTAACTGTTTTTAAGAGTAACTTATTTTTAGAAGAATACAGAGTAATGTTGAAAAAACAGCATTAGAAATGTACAAAATTTCACTAAACTAATAGGAATTCAACAATGGTTGCTATATTGTATGATGTTGTTTAGGTTACTAGACATAAACGTGTAAGACTCATTTAAAAACAAAACAATAACAAAAAAATTGCAAGAAATTCTAAAGAAAAAAATAAGACTAAAAAAAATTAAGCGTTAACTGCTCCTTTCAAAAGGTCAACAGAAATTGGCAAGACAAGTATCCAAACTATCCTGAATATATACCTAAATATACCTTCTCCCATTCTTTCTTTTGTTCTTTTCCTCATCCCAGTTTTTCCTTCTTGTCGAACAAATTCTTTCCCTTTCACAGTATCTATTGTACCTTTCAGATTTTATTTACTCTTTAAGGTTCTCACACCAGCGAGGTAATATGATGTTTGTACATGTGGTTCTGATTTATTTCCCTTATCAATAGAGTCTCATGTTGAATCCATTTATCTATGAAAGTCCCAAATTTATCTTTTTTTATTGCTGAATTCATTGAGTAGAAATGCCATATCTTTTTTTTTCTTAATGTATTTGCTACAAGGTCTCATTATGCACCTTGGATGCATCGTGATCCTCCTGTTTTTAGTCTCCCCAGCACTGGGATTGCGGGTGTGTGCCAGTACGCCCAGACTCTGTTGCGAGCTCAGTGCACCTGAGGGTGGGTGGCAGCACATGGTGCCAGGGATCGAACCCCAGTCCCTGTGCTTGCATAAGCAAGTGGTACCATATATATATATATATATATATATATATATATACCATATATATATATATACCATATATATATATATACCATATATACCATATATATATATATATATATATATATATATATATATATATATATATATATTTTTTTTTTTTTTTTTTTTTTTTTTTTTTTTTTTTTTTTCCAGAGTCAGTTTTAACACAGCTTTCTGTGCATGTCCGTCCTTGGCTGACTGCAGCAATCCTTGGAACTGCTGATAAGGTTTCTAGTTCCTGTCTAGAAGAATTTTCCTGATGTCACAAAGCACATTCTGATAAAGCCTCAGGCCCTCTGATAACTTCTTGAGCAGAGTGAGATCACCGCTCTCTTATGCTAATTTGTTAGTCTGTGATAGAAATAGGATTTCCATGTCTGAGTAAATCTTTGAGCTGATAAATCGTTGACTCTGAATTTATTCTTAAGGAGAGGTAAAACTGCACATCTTCCTGGGGCCTGAGTTTTTGGGGAGAAGCAGAAGAAATTAGAAGTCAGGAGAAGGAGGTGATTGGTTAGCGATAAGATACAATAAAACTGAGCTTATTAACTATTTTTTGCATATGATAGTGGGGTTGTGTGGTGATTTGGAGAATAGGAAAATGCCATTTATAATGGTGCCAGTAGTAACTGGCCATCCTGAGATGAGGAAGGAGTGTGTGCATTTTTGGTGGTTCCTATTCTAGCCAAAATAATTGCTTCAGAAATTTGTGTCTTGAGTTTATTTATTTATGTGAATCACTATGAAAATCTCTGTCTTGGCCACTTTTCTATCCTTCCTGAGACAAAGTACCTGACACCCAAAGTTAAAGAAGGCAAGGTCTATTTAGGGCACAGGATGTACAAGTTTCAGTTTCAACAGGCTCCGAAGCAGGGTGTCTTGCCGAGGCGCAGCTGTTCAAGGCAGCAGAAGTCAGCAAGATCAACATGAGCAAAAGAAGGGGCTGGCAGAGCAACCCCCTTCCTTCCCTTATATTGTAACCAGGCTACCCCCCATATTCTACTTTATAGCTACACTTTAGTTGCTGTGCAGATTTGATTCATGATCACTGTTTTACCCCCCCAAACAGAGTACGAAATGCTCATACTGATTTATGTTTTCATCTCTTAGCAAATATCCATAAACCCATAGGACGAAGTAATCCCTGGGGAATTCATAAATTATTTTCTCTATCAAGACATGGGACAAATAATTTATGGGGCAGCCAGGTGTGATGGCACATGCCTGCAATCCTAGCACTTGTGAGGCTGAGGCAGGAGGATCAGTGTGAGTTTGAGATCAGCCTGGGCTACAAAAATGAACTCAAAGCCAGCCTGGACTACATTGTGAGACCTTGTCTCAAAAAGACAAAAAGAAAGACAAAAAGAAAGACAAAAAGAAAGAAAGAAAGAAAGAAAGAAAGAAAAGAAGGAAGAAGAAAGAAAGAAAAAGAAAAACATGGGGTAACATAGCATTGAAGAAGAACTGGAAATTGTGTGGGCAGGGGCATTCTGAATAGGGTTAAGAAGTAAAGTAGTCAGAAATTTCATGTGTGAGTGTGGTGCTCTAAGGATAAGGCCTTCGCAAGGACGCATGGGAGCACAGAGCACACCGAGCCTGGGGAGATCATCACAGCAGAATCCAGAGGGCAGACATCAGGAATGCTGGAGTTGGCAACACACTTATGGTACGGTGGAGTAAAAAAGGCCCAGTGGGATCTCTAGGACCAGAGAAATAATCAGCGCCACACTCAGATGGAGCTAGAAGATATGGATTTTCTGGTGTGTGTGGCTAACCTGGGAAGGGCTTGGCATTCCACAGTGTATGCTGGACCAGAAGCGCAGAGCATGTGGCAGAACAGAGTGGAGAATGCAGCACAATGTGGAGAGAAGCAAACAGAGGGGGCGAAGCCAGGCTGTGCTGGTGGAGGCCTTTGGCAGCATTCCCCTCTGGAGCTGTGGCTGCTCATGTTAGCATTTTTGGACATCGTTTTAGATTTGATTGGTCAATAGCATCTATATCATACAGAAAATCTACAGCTTCTGACCTTTTGGTACTTATTTTTTTTTTAAAATTAACTGAAGGAAGCTAATGAGATCCTTTTGTATTTTTGGATTCATTTCTACTTACTTCATTTAACCTACACACAAAACCCAACAAGATGCAGCGTCCTTGTCCTATGTTTAGTAGCCACTTGATGGGTTGCCATGGTTATCTCATGAATAAAAAGGAGCCAAAGCATGGCGGCAAGAGGCATCTTCACTGCCATAGCTTTTATCTCCAGGCTCTCGGTGCTTTGGGAATCAACCTCACCAGATTTGTTTTCTTGCAGGTAAGCCATTGGCAAGTGTGCCAAGTACAAATCCAGACTTTGTTGTAGAAAGTCCAGCCTTTGTTGGATTGAAGATACCATATACCATGGCGAAGAGAGGTAAAAAGTAGGCCAGTTTTACGTTACTTAGCTCTCCTAGGCTGGGACTACTCCAAGAAGGCTTCTTCTGCAGGTTTGATTTGTCTGCTGAGGAAGTCAAGTGAAAATTCATAGCACATGCTACTGATTCCTCCCTTAAGGTGGCTGAAAAGTGACTTCCAATGGTTTAAATCAGAGTCAAAGAATGAGACAATGTCAGGAGTAGAAAGAGAGCTGGTAAAGACCCTGTAGAGTGGTAAGGAGCCAGGATTTGCTTTTTTTTTTTTTTTGTCTTTTTGAGACAGGGTCTTGCTATGCAGTTCTGGCTGGCCTTGAGCTCACTTTTGTAGCCCAGGCTGGTCCTGAACACAAAGCGATCCTCCTGCCTCAGCCTCCAGAGTGATGGGATTACAGGTGTGCGCCACCACGCCCGGCCAGGATTTGCTATTTGTATGCTGGTCTCACCCCCAGGGAAACCTGAATGTCTTTTTTTTTATTGTTTTATTTTTCATCAGCGTCATTCCCATTTTGCTTAGATGTCGTCAGAACAGCTCAAGACCACTCGGTGGTGGCTCCTACCCACTCAGTGGCCTGCGCGGTGGGGGCTGCAGACCAGTCTTCTGTGGCTGGCTGAGCACTCCAGTCTTCAGTAGGGAACTGCTGAATGGGCACAGAGGGCACGTGCACACCTTCGGACCAGTCTGCGACCTCAGGCTGAGCAGCAGTGAACTCCGGAGCTGGTGCAGTCCATTCACCCTGAAATTCCTCCTTGGTCACAGCCTTTTCAGCAGCAGCCTGCTTTTCCTTTTCAATCTCTTCAGGATCCCGGTAGAAGTAGAGATCAGGCATGACTGTCCTTGGGTGTGCACGGGAAATGGTGCCGCGCATGCGCAGCACTTCCCGGGCCAGCATCCACCACATCAGACCCACAGAGTGAGCTCCCTTATTGTTGCATGGGATGGCAATGTCCACATAGCTCAGAGGAGAATCTGTGTTGCACAGAGCAATGGTTGGCAGATTGACATAAGATGCCTCTGTGAGGGGCTGGTGGTCAGCCCTGGGATCGGTAACCACCAGAAGACGTGGCTCTCGGAAGGCTGCCTGGATCTGGTTAGTGAAGGTTCCAGGAGTGAAGCGGCCAGCAATAGGAGTAGCTCCAGTGGCAGCAGCAAACTTCAGCACAGCCCGCTGGCCCGTGTTCCTAGAGGAGATGACGCTGACGTCAGCAGGGTTTTCAGTGGCCACTATGGCTCGAGCTGCCAGGAGGAGCTTCTCCCAAGTCCGCTTCAGAGTTATGATGTAGATTCCATCACTTTTCCTTTTGTAGATGTACTGCTTCATCTGGAACTCCAGGTTGGTGCCACCTAAGTGGGTTTCTGTAGCAAGGAGCTTAAGGACATGCTCCTCCATTTACAGGACATCAAGGGCTCCGGACATTGTGAAGTTTCCCTTTAAGCTACGATGGGAATCAAGAACAATGCTGTATGGACCCTGGCTGGGCAGTGCGGAAAACGAAACCTGAATTTCTATTAGGATGATCAAAGGTGGGCCTGATACCTAGATGGGAAGATATTTCATCCCATGAGAGACCATGGATGGAGACAGGGTGGTGTGCTGGAGGTGGGTCTGGGTAGCAAGAGGACGCAAAGCCATGGGATTTCTCCTCTTTGGTGAGAAATACAGAGTCCCCGGTTTTTGTGACATTACATGGTCTCTCCCAGAATCTCCCATCCTTACTGTTCTGTCATCTCCCAGGCTCTTGTTTGTGGCACTTGTTCTCTTTTTGGTCCTCATCATTTGGATTTTAGTCTTTTTTTCTGGAAAAGTAGATTTTAATTTTCTGGAACTCTACTTTCTTTCTTTTTTTTCCCCCTGTCCCACAGCTAATAACCCAGTTAAATTCAGCCAACCCAAACCCTTCGTAATTTTTCTCTTCAGTGACTCACAATATATGTCCTCTCTGTTTTGGCAACAACTTCACATTAAGAATTTTGTGCTTAAAATTTATTATAGCATTATTGGCTCTGAGTGAGGGAGCGGGTTTTATGCCAAAATAATTATTGTCCCTATTTTGTTTTTAGCAAGGTGGGGATTCTGATATATGCGTATTTTACAAAGATTATGAGGAGAATCTGAATGAGTTTTAGAATTAGCTTGGAAAGGAAGAGAAGAATTTTAAATGAAAGCAAGAGAACCTTCTGCCTCCCACCCCAATTGTATTGAGGCTAATATGTCAACTGATATTTGTGGCTATTCATATATAAGTTATCAATATTTCAGCATTTTAAGCCTGTGTTGTAGCTATCCTATTACGTGGAAGGAAGCTCATACAGATTGTAGCTACCTCATGCCATTTAGCAAATTATAATTCCTCATAGGATTATTTAAAACCTTATGCAAATGTTTATAATTATATTGTGAAGGAGATGTTACATGCATGGGGATAGGTTTCAGAGCAGGAGAAAATGCAAAGGCAGAGTAAAAATAAAAAGGGATTTCTCTGCTTTTATTTGGTGAAACCTCATTTGAATGAATATTCCCTGAAAGAAAGGGAAGGGAAATATAATCACCTGGAGGGCTCTGAGTATAGCTTTGTATCACATTGATCAAAAGGAATGCTAAGGCTTTGATCCCTTTTCTCAGATGGGGAATGGGATTTGGAGGTGTATCAATATCTATGCAGTCATTTCTAAGCTGTTGGGAAGAAGCTCTGAAGCCAGTGCGAAGCCGAAGGTGGGATTTCATTAAAAATAGTTGTTTAGGATCATGGCGAACTAGTGTGGTACCGCAGGCTACCGCCAGAGCATAGTATTATGCACACACTCCGAGGTGCCTCTGCATCCAGCCACACTGCCAGCTCCGAAATGACTCTGTGGTAACTCAGTGTCTAAGGATGTCATGGCACTGATGGGCAGAGGCAATCTGATGTCTTGATGATTCCTGGAGGACAAATCGAATCTTCATTCAGAGCTGTATGAGGACATTTGCTACGGAGCCATCACAAAATCCATAGGTGCCATGTTATAGATAATCTCGAAGCCTAAAAGCACTAGTGGGAACTCTTGCTCAAAGTGTGATCCCAGGTTTTGTTGCAAGTAGGAAGCTACTGTGGTGAGCACACCACAGGCTGGTGTCTGCATAATCCTCATTTGGATCACCATGCTTCTTTTACGTAACTCTTAATCATTTGGAGATAACACATATACATTACTAGTGTTGCACAGGAAACAATTGCTATAATAATTTCCAAAATTCCCAGGTGATTCTCACGTATTAATTTCTAAAAGAAATAATATTTTGTGATGGAACCCAGGACCTTGCATATTGAGGCAAATCTTCTACCTCTGAGCTACATTATTAGCCTATAGTCATAACTTCTATACAAATTTGAAAGCCAAATGGAAGGCATTCTGTGGTTGTAGTAGGTTGAATTGTATCCCTCTAAAAATTTTTAAGTCCTGGACCCAAGGATCACAGTATGTGACCTTATTGGAGACAGATTTATATAATTAGTTAGCTAAAGGTGATATCATTAAGGATGGTATCTAATCCACTATAACTAATATCCTTGTAAGGGAAGGAGATTTGGACACAGATGGGAGTATAGCAAGTGACTATCAGATAAAGAGCAGGGCAGTCTTCCCATAGGCTCAAGGTTGACCACAAGCTGTTAGAAGCTGTAGAAAAGGACAGAACAGATTCTTTGCTTACCTAACTCTCAGAAGGTATGAACCCTGCTGAAACTCAATGTGCAATTTTATTCCTCCAGTACTTTGCGATCATAAATTTCTTACTTAACTTGTGGCACTTGATTACAGCAGCTAGAGTTAGGTAACCAGCACTCATCAACACATCTGTAACTGGGACGAAGCCTGAGCGTTAACTCAGTTACTCTCTCATGCTTTCCTCTGAAAGCAGTTGAAGTTGGAGATCGATTTCCCTAGAAAAAGTATGGACTCTGGTTTGATAGTAGTGGTAGAAAAGGCCTTGGCTTGGAGGGGCAGGCGGAGGAGTGCTGCAGAGGAAGAAATGGGAGCCGCCAGAGGATGGTGAATAGGTGCTGCAAAGAGGCGGTAGAGAATTTAAGGGCAGATGCTCCTGAATGTTTTCTCTCCAAATTCATACCACGTATTAGTCGCTTTCTGTTGTTAAGACAAAACACCAGGCACCTGAACGTTAGAGTGGGGAAAGGTTTGCTTTGGTTTACAGTTTCTGAAGTTTTGGTTCATGAGTAACTGGTTCCCATGCAGAAGTAGGCTGGCAGAAAGTCACGGCACAGGAAATTGCCTTGTCCATAGCAGTTGGGAGGGCGAGAGAGGAAGAAGGAAACATCCAAGGATAATAATACACCTTCCAGGTCAAGCCTCCCGCTACCTGCCTCTCTCTGAGCCCTATCTATATATGCTAAATATAATAGCATATTTAGCCTTGAGCTCATATAAGGATTAATCTACTGACAAGTATAACACCCATATACTTGAGGCAAACCTCAGCCTCTGTATCCAAGAGAATGTGGGAGTTATTTCAGGTCTAATCTACCACATAACTCCTCTCATACTTATAATGTTAATGATACCACAGTTTATTCATATAACAAGTCACATAATGCAGAACTCCATAAGAGCCACCTACAGCTCTTCAGTCTTATGCCAGCTACATCACAGTAATTACAAAGAATTAGAATTCTACTTCTCTAATGCCCTTTATTTTATTTTTATTACTTTTAGTAAGAAATAACAGTTAGTTTCAAAACATGTTAGTAGGACAGCCACAATAATTAATATAATGCACTTTATTGCCTTTACAGTAGTTATTCAGAGCACAGGATGCAGACATGATAATTTTTCTAATCATTAGTGATACAAAAATTCTTCTCATTGAAGTAAGAGAAAGTAGCTGTATACTTAGTGTCAATATTCTATAATAGCAGTGGGTTACTGGCAGAACTGGCAATGTTGGAAGCTGTTGATTTAGCCTTTTACAGCTCAGCATACTAATCTAGCTTTATTTTTTATGCCTCGTGGTTACACTTTTCTGCTGGGTGGTTAAGTTAAAGCAAGTTAAAGCAAGACCTGTATAGCAAAACATGCAACTTTTGTATCTCACGAGGTCAGTCAAATCCCGTCAGGATTTACCTAGAAACCATGTACCATGCTTTATACTGTTGTCGTTGTCAGATGAGCCCTGGCCATTGTTTGACAAGTTTGCTCCCTATGAAAGCCTGACAGAATGTGTTCTCTCGAGGTGGCTCTCCTTAGGGGCACTATACATTGTCAATCCCTTTCCTCTGTGGCCGCATTGTGTATGCTTAGCGTTCCAAACTTCTGTGTAAAACTGTGTAACTGTCTTTATAATATTTTATAAGAATTAATTAGAATATCAATGATGGAAAATACCGATTCCATGTTGTCTAAGACATTTGATATTCAGAAAGACAGTAACGTTAAGCTCAAGTACCCTAATGCCCTTTAAATCCATTCTTTTCTCTTCAGTTTTAGGCCCTACCTAGCTGAGGCACCGAACATTTTCAATAATTTTCTTTCTGATTTCCTTGTGTCCAATCTTTTCTTCCCCTGATGACAATATGGAACTGCCTTTTTACAACGTTATATCCTCTCCTGTTTTGTTCATGTCTCCAGTGACTGCCCTAGGCAAGTAGGAGCTTAGGCTCCTCATCCTGTCCCTCTTGGTAATCATGCTCCTACCTGCTTTTCAGTTTTTTTTTTTTTTTTTTTTTCTGACAGCTTTAGTGAAATGCAAACAAGTAAAACTTAAGTATACTTGAAGTTAATAGTGTGGTTCTTTGGAATATGTGTTCAGTGATCATGAGCAGAAGGAAAAACTGAATGATCTCATCTGTATGTGGGCTCTAAACAGATTGAACTCACGCAAACATAGTAGAAGCCTGTTGGTATTTCATCCTGGGGATTGAGCCTAATGCCTTCACACTGAGACCTTTAAAAACTTTTTTTAAAAAGAGTCTCACTAAGTTCTGAGGTTTTCTAGATTGGGCAGATTTTCCTGCCTCTGTTTCTCAAACTGTTTAGTTCCAGGTCCACCAAGCAGGCCATCGCCCTGCACAGAAGTGTCATGCTTCAACTTTTGCGAAGGATCACATATCAAAGGTAAGATAACGATCTGAAGTGATGCATGAAAGGATAAGCTCAATTTACTTAAAAGGCAATATATAAAGATATAACAAAATTAAGAGATAGAACCAACGTGTAAAATAGCAGCAGAGATAACAAGTAGCACAGTCCACTGGGTTATATCTAGGCTCAAGAATAAAAAGGTAGGAATGTTGTACAGCTTGAGACAAGAATTAAAAATGGTTCATTTTTTTTGTTTGTTTGTTTTTGTATGTTAGGGAAGGTCTTACTGGGTGTTCAGGATCGGACTCGTGGCAATCCACCTGTTTACAGCCTGTCAATAACTGGGATTACAGGCATGTACCACCACACCCAGTCTCCACTGCCATCTTGCAGGGGAGCTGGCACTGCTCTGCAGGCCCAGGGGTTGAACCTCCCACACCTCCATGGACCTGCTTGCAGATGCTTTTTTTTTTTTGTCTTTTGGAGACAGGGTCTCACTATGCAGTTGAGGCTGGCCTTGAGCTCACTTTTGTAGCCCAGGCTGGTCTCGAACTCGCATCGATCCTCCTACCTCAGCCTCCCAAGTGCTGGAATTACAGGCGTGCGCCACCACGCCCAGCTATTGCAGATGCTTTAATATGCTGAGCTATTTGGCCTGTCCTAAGAATTGTTTTTAAGGTGACTCTTGAAATAATATGAACTCATCTAAAGAAAATCCAAGGCTTTGAATTTGGAGCTAGCAATAGTGGTTAAGGTTATAATAGCAGTTACATTCTATAGTGATTTATTAGGATATCAATGATTGATAGAAAATACCAATTCCAAGTTAAGTCTAAGATGTTTGACACTCAGAAAGACAGTGATGTTAAGCTCCAGTACCTACATTATAGAGTGATAGTGTCATGAAGCTTTTCTTCTGGAGGGTTAAGAATATAAGTTTGCAGACCAAAAATTAGAGAAAAAGAAGGGCTACAAGGATAGCCAATATTTTGGCCCAAGCCTTTCAAGGTCAGTGAGGACTCAGGACATAAGAGAACCTGTGCTATAACATCCTATAACTCAGTGGTTTCCTAAATTTTCTGCTCAAGGGGATTATGAGGCTACAGAGGAAAGGAACTGAAGATATATACTGTGCCTAAGGAGAGCCACCTAGAGAGAAAACATTCTCTCAGGCTTTCACAGACAGCAAACTGGTCAAGCAGTGGCCGTGACTCATCCAGATGGCTGAGATCAATAACAGTTCTACAAAGCACTGCACATGGTTCCAAACTAAATACCGGGGGATCTGACTGACCTTGGGAGACACAAAAGTTCCATGTTTTGCTATACAGGTCTTGCTTAAACTTGTCCTTAACCAGCAGCAAATTTTAATTATGAGGCATAAAATATAAAGCTAGTTTAGAATGCTGTAAAAGGCTTAAGTCAACAGCTTCCACCATTGCCAGTTTTACTAATAACCCACTGCGATTATCGAACATTGGCTTATGTATACGAGTACTTTCTCTTAGTTCAATGAGAAAATTTTTTTTCATACCAATAATGATTAGAAAAATTATAATGTCTACACCCTGTACTCTGTATAACTAATAGGACAACAATATGCATTGTATCAAATATTGGAAATGTTCTACTAACATGTTTTGAAACTGTCACATTGTTATTTCTTCTTAAAAGCAATAAATAAAAAGCAAAATAAAAAAGATTATAATAGCAGCATGCACTTATGAAGATCTTTGGATTTGTCAAGAATGATTTAAGCAGGATGAGTGTTGTAGAGTAACTCTTCTTCAGAGAGAAGATAAAGGGGAGCTAGATTACATTCCTCCAATGCTTTGAGGTCTGGGGGCTGGGGATTTGGCTCAGTAGTAGAATGCTTGCTTAGCGAGCTGGAAGCCCTGGGTTCAGTCCTCGGCACCAAAAAAAAGAAAAAAAAAAAAAAAAAAAAAAAAAAAGAATAAAAAACCTCAAATGCTTTGAGGTAATCATTTCTCCCTGTTTTACTCAAACCAAAAATAAAAATCCAAGATGGATAGCTGTCAGAGCCTGGATCGTCTCGTTCTCTGTTGGAGGCAGAACAAGAAGGCTGAGTTGACATTGATAGCTGAGTGTAGTGATGCGGATTCGCTCAGTACAACAGTAATCATGGCCATGACTGGAGCATGTGCTTGTACGTGAGATTCCACTGGAGGAGTCAGTTCTTTCTCTTGATGCCTGTCTTGTTTGTGACTATCTTTCAACTGCCTGAAGCCATTCCCTGGCTCCTCTGAGATGGTGGTGAGGAGAACACGGCCATCTATACTAGGCAGCTGGTGGGTTCCCTTCCCTGCAGAAAGGGAGTCTGGAACAGGTGAAGCTTCCCAGGCCCGGAGTCCAGGATCTGTGCTGGAAGACTGCTTGGCTTTGTGATGTGTGGTGGCTGTTGAACTCCTGGACCGCCCACCACTAATTGGGTATAATGGTCTGTTTTCCACCAATACCATAAAATATCTGAGTATAGATGCTCTATGTAAAAAGAGAGATTTATTTACCTCACAGCTTTCTCCAGGATCAGGAAGGACCTTGATTTGATTTGTAGAGAAGACTCTTTGGTGGTGTCACAAGCCACAGTGGTGTGGGAATGTGCAGAATAAGTCCTGTGGTGAGGCGTGAAGCCAGAGTACAGACAAAGGACAACTTGTTTTTTTTGTGTGTGTTTTCAATTCATTTTATGGGAACTACTCAGGGTCCTATGATAATGATTTTATCCTTTCTGCAGCCTGGATATTTAATGACCTAACTTCCTTTCTTTAGGCTTTACATTTGAAAGGTTCCACAGTTCCCTAACATCATCTCACTTGGTCCAAACTTGTAAAACATGCACCCCTGGGGTCACATGAAAATCACAGCACTGGGGATGCAGTGATAAGTAGTTTAATTACCTCAAATTGATCCTGAACCAGTGGTCTTGTGGATGACAGCCTACACCATCACTGAATCCAAGTCTACCTGATAACATAGGGCTAAGATAAGTCCATTGCTAAGTTGAGGGATACTTAATATAGCTACTGCTGTATTTGTCATATGAGTTTGTAATTCATGTATCAAGTAGGAAATGTAATAGCTTAGTGGACTAAGTGCATGCTTAGGCAAACACAGGGACTGGGGTTTGATCCCTGGCATCACAGGCTGCTCCAGCCCCACCCCCAGACAGTGTGAGCCAGCTACTGATTCTGGGCTTGGTGGCACATGCCTATAATCCCAGTCTTGGGGAGGCTGAGATAGGATGATCACTGAATCCAAACTGCATAGTGAGTCATTGTGCCAAATTAAAAAACAAACAAGCAAAAAATTGGAAAGTCAAACAACTTTGTTGGAAAATGGACCGTGTCATCTACTTTTTCAGAGACCCAACTTCTGTGTGACTACCGAAGGAAGCTCCATCTGTTTTCTAAGTATACTATTCACCATGGCAGGTTACTTATTATTGCCATTGTGTCTTTAATTTTGACAGTCAACAGATCTACTAAAAATAGAATTACAGAATCATTTTAATTACAGCCATTTCAATTTCTCATCGACATAACAATGAAAAGTGACAGGAGTTCCACGACGTTGCTGAGTTGTAACAGCTCTTAATAGCTTCCACTGAACACAGCAAGTGCTATCAGCTAATTACGAAGATCAATTCTTGCAGATGGGATACGTGTGCTTATTTTTAATGATCTATCAGTGCTGAAGGAGAATGACAGGTTGGAAACATGATAATTTTAATTTTAATTTGAGGCATTTCACCCCATTGTCTCTGTTGAACTATTAGAAAGAGGGTTTTTCTTTTCCTTCATTTTCTTAGTGATATCATTGCTTTGATAGAGGACAGATTGGGAATAGCAAAAGAAGCAATTCAATTTTTCTAAGTCATGGCCATGACTGTGTAAATCGAAGTAAAGTCTATAGGAAAGATATTTCCCATCACCAAAACTCCACACAGCAGCCTAGGTAATGCTGCAAAGATTGTAGGTAATTGTTCTGTGCAGACCATGGTTAGTGAGAGTGAGAGTAGTATGTTCCAGGGTTTTTTTCAGTGTGAAGGATTGCTCTGAACACATGCAGACTTATGATTACCTGCATAGGTTTCACCAGCCCACCAAGTCAGGGTTAGCACCTTGGCCACAAGCCAGTAGGCACATGATTTTGCATATGAATACCACCATAAGTAAGTGCTACAGATCTTCCTTCCTGCAATTGGTTTTTATAGTAGGCCATATCTATTATATTAGGCCAGATACAGCTTTCTGAATAAATCTTTAAGCATATACTGTTCATAAAATCCTATGGAATCACTTCCAGTGTATAAAACTTAAAATTTCTATAATACAGACTAATATCTTCCATGAGCTTGCTATACATGCAAAAATTACGTTAATACTAAGATATGACTTGGAGCTCAGAAATACTGGTCTTACATCATCTATGTGTATGATACCTTCTGATCTGATTAATTTTTTTTGTTTTGGTAGTTGTGCTAGTATGTTAATGTTACCAAATATCCAGCTGTTCACTCCGCTTGAATTAATCAGCTCTTCAAAGTCTAAGAAATTATTGCTAAAGGGTTGATGCAGGTTATGATTAGTCTGAGGCATTTATAGTTTCGACAATTTTCCTTAGAAAAAGAATACAAAGTGGCAAATGCTAAATTTAGCACAAAAAAACATATTTATATAAATGAGAAGTCAGGTGTTATGCCTCTAAAGAAGTGTATATATACCAAATCATCATAAAATCTTAGAAAAGGGGCCAAGAGTTTTCATTAATTGACTTTGTGATGTAATTCTCTAATTGTTGCATGCTTTAATTGCATTCATTTCACCTCTTTAAAGTTAATTACTTTCTATGAAGATAATGTAAAGATATCTTTCTTTATCATGGATGAATCAAAACTGATTGGGAACAATATACCATTTCAGTAACTCTTCGCTGGTGATATCAGTTATGTACTCAGGACTTCTGCTGAATTATGAGAGCTTTCATTCAAATTTATTTATATATCTCACGCCTGTAATCCCAGCACTTGGGAGGCTGAGGCAGGAGGATCGGTGTGAGTTCAAGACCAGCCTGGGCTACAAAAGTGAGCTCAAGGCCAGCCTGAGCTGCATAGTGAGACCCTGTCTCAGAAAGACACACACACCAAAACAAAACAAAACAAAACAAAACAAAACAGCACAAAAAATTTATTTGTATATAAATTTTAGGCATTTCAAGTTCTCTTGGGCAGTTTTTATTCTGAACTATTACTTGATTTAATGACACCTTAAATAGTCTGTGGTCGACACTGACATGCACACTGTTCGTTTCTGTACCATTCATCTGCCTTGGCATTTGTATCTCTCCAGTTTGAGGTGGTCCTGGCAGAGCTCCCTTTCTCTTGTTCATGGCATTGAGTCACCAATTTTGGTTTCCGTTGGGGCGCAGTAATTATTTTGTTGACGTAACCTTTGCTAATCCTCATTTTCAGTTTATATTTTGGCCTTTTCCTTCCTAGCACAGCTGAATTTTAGTATTATCAATCATTCTGGAAAATGTGAAATGAATCTGAAATTAAAGTGTGGACAAGCATAGTTCACACATTGTAAATTACTGAAGTCTTTCATTCAAGTAAGAGTGCTGTAACAACACTCATTTTGCCCCACATATAATGCCTTATTAAGGAATAGCTACACTATTTCTGCAGTCTGTTTCACTGTGCTAGTGATGATTATTGCATGCTATTTTACCTAAAACTACTGGGCTTTATCAGGGCATCATGTATTAGATATTCTAATGTGCAGATATCTTAGGGATACATACAACATGTGGAAGCTATGTGTTTGTGCCTTATGAATAAAATTTTGGTAAGTTTCATAAAAAAGAAGTGATATTACAAATGGAAAAAATGTACAGTGGTGCATTTGTATCTGTGCTTTATTGAGTATATTTCTGGGAAGAGAAAAATTTCAGCTTTCGTCATATAGTCACACAAATAGGATTTCCTGTACAAAATACTATGCAAACTAGCTTTTAGTTTCCTACACTTAGGAGCCGGGCGTGGTGGCGCACGCCTGTAATCCCAGCACTCGGGAGGCTGAGGCAGGAGGATGGACGTGAGTTCGAGACCAGCCTGGGCTACAAAAGTGAGCTCAAGGCCAGCCTGAAGTGCATAGTGAGACCCTGTCTCAAAAAGGCAAAAAAAAATAGTTTCCTACACTTAGACTTTGTTTTCTCCTGATAGACCCTGGATGAACTATCAGGTGCACTAATGTCACAGTGTCCTTTGTGGCTTTGTGTTTCATACAATGATGGCACAGTAGGTTCTAGTGCATTTCTGGAAGTCACTTCTACAGTGCAACAGTGGAGCATAGCCCAAGAGAAATGACAGCAATCTATGTTAATGAGCTTTATTAAATTGAAACACAGTGAATCTGCATTTGCAATTCAACCTAGCTAAAGACCACAATATATGGTTATTTATGGTAACAGCAATAATGGCCAGAGAGAGCAAGTCTGTCTCCCTTTTGTTATAGTCAGACTGTCAGCTCCAGGAGAGGTGTAGCACTCATACCCGTGATCCCAGCAGCACTCACACCCATAATCCCAGTGGGCCATGAGTTAATCACAAACTCTAGAAGTCTGCTCTACCTCTTACGTGAGACTTTGGCAGGACCACTAGACACAATCGACAACACACTGCATTAGGTCGGTTGTTCTAGTGACTCATACAGCATATTAGGCTTCTGGTTAGGAAAATGAACGAGTTTCTTTTTTTTTTTTTTTTTTTTAAATTTATTTATTTATTTATTTTCTTGTTTCAGAACCTTTATTTGTTTATTCACTCATTTTTATGGCTGGCTCAGCCCGCCCCGAGGGTAAGGCTGGCGCAGCATGTGGTGCCGGGGATCGAACTGCGGTCCTTGTAGCCTCCCAAGCCTTCCCATGCAGGCGCTTTAGACCACTGAGCCATCCCACCGGGCCCCATGAACGAGTTTCAATAAAAAGCAGAGCTCGACTTGAGGAATGGCAGAGAAGCAAAGTTGAGTTTGGTGCTTTGGTGCAGCAGAAGGGCCCGTGGTACCCGACCAGTGCAGCAGCTGCCTCAGGGGACCTGCTTTTCCGCCTTTGAGGTGGTCGTCAGGGTCATGGCACAAACACATGAAGAAGTTATGCCATATGGGAGAAAATGTGTCAGATGGGAGATCAGGGTGAACAAGGCAGTCGTCTCAGTAATTGCTGCCAAATTCTACAAGACTGTGTGATGGCATCAAACGGCACTAGATCTTCTCTGGGGCCCTGTAAGGGATGAGCATCATTAGCTCGTCACTTACCCCAATATGGGAACGATCTCTCTCTGTCTTGCTCTCTGTCTCTCGCTCTCTGTCTCTGTCTCTGTCTCTGTCTCTGTCCCTCCCTCTCCCTCTCCCTCTCCTGCTCTCTCTCTCCCTCTCCCTCTCCCTATTCCTGTTAGCTTTACTCTGCAGTGGTGGGGAATTAATCTATCCTTTTCGTGTAAGAAACAGTACAAGCTTATTTTCAGAGAGGAAGTCTGTGGACCAGTGGAACAATGGTCTATATATGGTGTGCACTTGACAGGTGTCAAGGCAGCAACTGATCATTTGCTAAGTGCCTCTTAATTGTGCTTATCAGCTCTTTCTACCACTTTCGGTTGGAAATAATGCCCAATGCTTCTACTACAGGGATGTGGTGAAGTGCACTGAGGCTAGATTTTCCAAGTTGATAACTGCTTTAATGGCTTCAGTGTTTGGAAAATGCTCCCTTAAATAGTTTTATTTAATGTAAGACTTCGCAAGAGTTGTGACGTGTTGATGTAAACATCAAAGATACATCAGGAAGGGATAAGAGGATGTAATATTTCTCAAATATATTTGGTGCAGAATTTTCTTCCCTCGCTCCCCCCCACCCTTTGCAATTTCCCTCCATTCCTCTTCCTCCCCTCCCCCGCCCCTCACTGCAATCATGTTCCCTGTGTATGTGATGTTTTGTGTTGTGGACAAATACAGTGATTTTTCTTCTGGTGGTACTGGGGATGAAACTCTGGACCTTGTGCTTGCCAGGCAGGAATTTATGCTGCTGAACTATATATTTCCATTAGCCATGACAAGGTAAAGACTCAGGCATGATTTTTCCTGCCTGAAATAATTGTTCTGGAAGTTGTGACTGCTAATATTTATATAGGTCTTAAACTATAATTCACAGCTAGGTCTAAAGGAATTCTAGCAACTCAAGGGGCCGAATGTTAACATTTTTTGGATTAGTCTCAGTTGTGCAATGTACACCACTATGGTCATTCTAGGCATGTGTTTGTGCCATGACCCTCAAAGGTGGGAAAGCAGGTGCCCTGAGGCAGTTGCTGCACTGGCCGGAAACCACGGGCCCCTCTGCTGCACAAAAGCTCGAAACTCAACTTTGCTTCTCTGCGATTGCTCAAGTAGAGCTCTGCTGTTTATTGAAACTGACTCATTTTCCTAACCAGAAGCCTAATGTGCTACATTAGTCACTAATGCAGTTTGTTATGGATTTTGTCTAGTGGTCCTCCCAAAGCCTCATGGAAGTCACAGGGCAGACTTCTAGAGTTTGAGACTAGCTCATTAACTCATGACCCACTGGTATTGTGGTTGTGAGTGCTGCTGGGATTATAGGTGTGAGTGCTACAGCTCTCCTGGAGCTGATAGTCTCGATGGAACATAAGGGAGACAGACCTGCTCTCTGTGGCCACTGTCGCTGTTGCTCCTCCCTTTTGCTCTTGGTGTTCTGCTGCCTTCCACCACCTTGAACTGCTGCCCTCTGCCCTGTGCCAGTCTGCCTTGATGCCGGCTGAGTATGGACTGAAACCCCCAGAAACTGTGAGCTAAACACATCCTTCTCCCCTTCCTTCATTTTGAATGTTAGATATTTGTCCCAGCAATGAAAGAAGAGTAACTAAGAAACAATTGCAGAGTAGACACATAATGGCTGTCTGAAGAGCCAGGAGTGGAAGAGAGTAAGCCAGTTGCATGCACCCCAGACAGCTGAAAAAGCTCAGAAGTACGAGAGCTGGAGATTGCCACAGTCCTGTGGGTCTCTGAAGTGTGTGTGGTGGAAGGCTGAACGGCCTGTGCTGGGAGGGATGGCAGAGATTAGAACTCATTAGAGCAGCGGTTCTCAGCCTGTGGATCAGGGTCGAATGACCAAAAGCTAGGGGTCACCTAAAGCCATTGGAAAATACATATTTAAACCCATGCTATGAGGGGCCAGGGAGATAGCTCCATGGCACAAGTACCTGCCTGGCAAGTGCAAGGTTGTGAGTTCGAACCGTGGTCGGTCCCGGAAAAAAAAAAAAAAAAAGGGTCCAGCAGGATGGTTCAGTGGTCTAAAGCGCCTGCTTAGGAAAGCTTAGGCGGCTGCAGGGACCACAGTTCGATTCCCGGCACCACATGCTGCACCAGTCCTGCCCTCAGGGCAGGCTGAGCAGGCCATAAAATAAATAAGCAAACAAACAAACAAAAACGTTAAAAAAATAAACCCATGCTATGCCATGGTGAAATGTTATTTATTGGAATTAGTAATAAATATTTCTCAACATATAATTAGATATTGTTTTTGTGACTAATTACTGTGTTTAAATTATGTTTGATGGTGAGATGAGCTTTAGGAGGCTTAGATTCAATAGCCTTCAACATTAC
>PVJA010002726.1:42852-103428 GCA_004027025.1 Myocastor coypus | reverse complement strand
TGTGTGTGTGTGTGTGTGTGTGTGGCAGGACCCACAGCATTTCATTCCATGGGATTCCAGGGCATGGTTGACAGCCCCTTGTGGGTAAGGCTCTAAGTCTCTAGAATTTGAATTTCTGATCCAAGGAGAGCAGGCAGAGATGACAGCCCCAAAGCAGACACATGTCCTGGGCCTGCCCTCCTCATCCTCCCCAACAGAAGTTGGGGACCAGAAGCATCAGAAGCTTGGCCGACCAGTGTCCTGCCTCACATGCAGCTCAGTCAGTGCGTGGGGATGGCCGCTGCCCATCCCTGCCTGGTCACAGCCCTACCCACTCTCCAGTGGCTTCTTCTTCCTCTTGAGGTTGTGGGTGCCAGGTGCCTTTGCTGTGGCACCAGATGCCTGCTCAGCCTGCCTCTTCTTCTGGCAGGGCCCTTTCCTGCCACTGGCTCCTGTGTGCAGCCCAGGGCCAGCCATCTTGGGCCTCTTCTCTTCCCCTCACTGCCTGGGCCCAGATCTGGACTCAGTGCTGCCTCCTGCTGGTCTTCCACTTCCTCTCTTTGGATAAGCCAGGCAATGGTCCTCCCTAGTTCTTCCTGCAGAAGCAGCTTGTCCCGCATCCACATGCAGTAAAACTGCCCTTTCCATATTATCAGCAGCTCGTCACACGTAAAGGCTGTGGCCCTCTGGGTCCTAGCGACAAGGTACTCCCAGAGCTTCTGCACCACTCGGTCTCAGGTCACCTGCCCATTGCCCACCAGGCACTGTGTGAGCTGGATCTTTGGGGGAAATTGCACGCCTGGACCCATGATCTACGCCCCCAGGCCCAGCTCAAGAGCTAAGCTGCGGCATACTTGTGACACAGACCTCACGTCACGCTCCTGCCACTTTTTTTTTTTCTTACAAAGTGGGTGTACACTATCAATGTTGTGAAATTATGTGCCAGAGTTGAAAGGACGGAGAAGATCCAATGAAGGCAGCTCAGAGGACTCACTGAGATTCTGTCCCAAGTGAGCAAAGAACCTCCAAAACAAGTCAGCTTTATTCAGGATAGCACAATCACCTCAGCAAAGGAGAACCGTGTGCTCAGGCACGAATGTGACCGCGGTGTCTTTAAAGGAGGACCACATGCTTAGTTATGAGCGTGACCACAATCTCCATCAACTTCCATCCTTCTCCCATCTTAGGGTTCATTCAGGGATCAACCAACAGCGTTCCAAGAAAGGGAGAAAGCAACAAATAGAGAACCCACAGGTGAAGCTGCCCTACCGCAGCTGCCTCTGGGCCCCGTCCATCACACTCTGCTTTTTGAGACGGCCATCAGGCTACAAATGTTGCTTCATATCCTTAGATGTGATTCTTCTATAAATTTATCTTGCTTAGAATTCACTGAGCTTCAATCTGTAAATGTGTGTCTTTCTTAACATTTGAGACAGTCGGACATTATTTTTCAAATTTCTGCCCTATCCTTTTACCCTTTTGAATGCTCCTGTTATTCATATGTTCAACTTTTGGGTATTGTCAAAGTCCTTGATACTCTTTCAATTTAAGGTATTTATTTTCTTCCTGTTCTGCATATTAGAAATTTTTATTAATCTGTTTTCAAATTCACTGACTGTTCTGTCTCTTACAATTTGTTTATGAGCCCATGTAGTAAATTTTCATTTGAGAGATTCTATTTTTCCACTGCAGTAGAATTTCTTATTGGTTCTTTTATTATAAGTTTTTATGCTAAGTTTTCCTACCTGCTCATTATAAGCCTATTGTTCTTCATGTCTCTGAGCACAAACTAGCTCCTTAAAAAGCCTTGTCCATTCCAGCATCTGCAGTATTCCAGGATCAGTTCCTATGAATTGCTTTTTCTCTTGATTATATGCCTGGAGTTCTGGACTGCATCCAGAACTGAGTGTGGTATATTTTAGAGACTCTGCATTCTATTATATTTCTTCTGAGCACTACTTTTAAGGAAATCAGTTGCAGCTGGGACTAAGCTTCCAGGTCTTTGTGTCTACACCCCGAGTAGTAAGAGTGGAAGCTTCTCAAATTCTTTTAGCCTTAGCCAAGGTACTTAAAGTTGGACTTAACAAGGTTTTATATGATTTTTATATCCCCTCACTAGTTCTCCTAAGTTCCTCCTGCACTTCTGGTTTTATTTTTTGTTTGTTTGTTTGTTTTGTTTTGTTTTGTTTTTTGTTTTTTTACTTAAGCCCAAAGAATATGAGTTAAGCCAGTTAGACTACAGATTCTCCCATTCAAGCTTAGTTCTCCTGCTTGGCAGGATGAGGCCCAACCTCAGACAAAAACCAACTAAAAATCAGGAAAGGCACAGAAAGTGTTCCTTTCCCAACATCAATTCTCCTGTAGTGTTTCGTTTTTAATTTTTGCCCAAGTATTTTCCATAGCTGTATATTTGTGATGATAAATGTTATCTGTAGAGTTGGTTTGGAATAAGTCAGTCCTCTGTCCCAGGAGCCTCATCTATAAATACTTGATGTAATGAACTTTTTTTTTTTTGTCTTTTTGAGACAGGGTCTCGCTATGCAGTTGAGGCTGGCCTTGAGCTCACTTTTGTAGCTCAGGCTGGTCTTGAACTCTCACCAATCCTCCTGCCTCAGCCTCCCGAGTGCTGAGGTTACAGGCGTGAGCCACCATACCCGGCTGATATAATGAACTTTGAAAAAATGTTTTCAGTACAGATTGGTGTATGAAGCCCAGATCATAGCGTTGACCAGCACTTCTTTTTCCTGCCGCGTGACCTTGTTTTCATAAAGACCTCCACAGTGAAGCTTGTGACCTCTTTCCCTAACTAAGCACTATCCAAAGACGGTGTGGTACACAGTGAAACACTTCCTGTTGCTATATCTTTCTGCAAATCAGAATGTTCTCTAATGTGTGCAGACAAAACCAAGCACACAAAGAATGGAGAACTAACGCAGTACAACAAAGTAGCAGCCATACCCAGGCCTCCACTTGTGTGCTCTGAGAACCGCAGTGTTTTCGCTGAATGCTGTACATTTAGTTTCAGGAATCGGTCTATGCAAATAAAATATTGCTTTGGTTAGCTGCACAGGATGGAGGCCAGGGCCTCACACTCGTTAACGAAGTGCTCTACTACTGACCCACATCACCCATCCCTGAAGTACTTTTCATTGTTGAGTTCATGTGTAAAAGAGGCTTGAAGACTACTGCTAGGTGCCCTCACTACCTGATTCTCTTAGCTGTACATCAGCAAGAGTTTATATTGTGATAGCACCGTTCTTTTTCTTTCAGTTTTTTGAGGCTGGGCCTCACTATATAGTTGACTGGTCTTGAACTCACTAAAGGGCCTATGCTGGCCTCCTGGTGATCCTCCTGCCTCAGCCTACCAAATGTTAGGAGTATAGCCATACACCACCATGCCCAGCTGGAACTATGATTTGTATTCTATGTAACACAATTGTGTAAACATGCATTTTTGATTTGGAGTAAGGATAACTCAGAGCCATGCTCAATGGGGACTTGGATGACAGAGATCTATCTTTATGTGATACTCCCTTTGCCAAGCTGGTACCTGGACAATTTATTTGCCAGACGCAACAGCACTGTCCTAGGTTGTACACAGGTAGCTTTCTCAGCCTTCCACTGTTTCTTCAGGCACTGGTAGTTTGTGTAACGAGCTTCATATGTAGCACAATAACTAGTTAGAGGTGGTGAGCTGGTAATTTGGGGAAAAAGACCTAGATGACAGCCTTCAGCTGTTCTGGCCTAAAACCAGTTTACCTGGAAGTCAGAGAACATGCAGCCTGCACATCTGAAAACAGCTGCCCCTAGCATTTATATTTATAAGATGCTGCCTTTTGTGTGTGCATGTGATAGTGGCTCAAAATGGGCCTTTTGCCTTTAGATGGGAGGCTCTTGATTACATGAGGGTGGCCACTTCAGCTCCTTTAAAATGTCCCTTAAGTACTTCAAAAGCCTGGATGCCCATTTGGTTCAAGTTGCCTTCAAGGAAGTACACTGAGTTTTGGAGACCGGACACAGTGGCCAAGCCTGGGCTCCTGGGAGGCTCGCCCTCAGGAGCCCTGGCCTGTTGCCTGTCTGGGAGCCCCTGCTGCCCTCACAATCTGTTGGGCCTTCAGGCCCTGCTCTCTTGTTTGGGCTGGGGTCTCCAGCTGCTTTGGGTACCTCCTTGGATGCTCACCTCACTGCTCAGTAGGTGTCTCTCCACCTGGGAGGCTTCGCTTTCTGTCTTCACCCTGACTGGCAGCTGGGGGCACACACAGGGTACCACAGCCACTGCCATCCTTCCACTCTCCCAGAGCCTCCATCCAGCTTGTGTCTTCCCTTCCATAGCTTCAGTTTCCAACCTGGCCAGGTCTTGTCACTTTGGATTTTAGTGTGACACTGGGGACCATAACATGAAGAACCGAACCCTCCCAGAAGCTGTCGTAAAACAAGATTTGGGCAGAGATGCCAGTGAATACCAGCTAAGCCACAAGGCAAGGAGCCCACTTCAGTGCCTTCTCAGCTGAGACTTTCCATAGCGCTTATATCAAAACAACCTAGGGTGCAGGCTTCTGAGCTCCTTCTCAGTCAAAATATTAAGCAGAAACCCTGGAATCTAGCTTCCAGTACTGCAGAGTAGTACTTACTGAGCACCTTAAAGCTCAAGAACCCATGCTGCTCTTGGCACCTGTCCTCACAAGGTTAAAAGCAGCTCAGAGAGACCATCTGTGGTGATCTGGGTCATTGGTCAGATGATTGACAGCACCATGCAGCCTGGAGGCTGCCCCCAGCCTTCCACCAGGCTGCCCAGCCCTCTGCTACCAGGTTGCAGTGGGTAGAACCTGGCCCACGGGGCACAGCCAGGCAGAGAGCTGTTTGTCTTCGTCTCCTCACATCACCATCCTAATGCTATCTAGCAACCAGACTGCCTTTCAGAGCTACTCTCCCCCTGTTCCCAACCCTCCCTGCTCTTGCACCTCCCAGGCACTCGTGGTTTTATCTATGCGGCTTGACTGCACAGCGTGCCACTGGGAGTCTGTAGGCCTTGCTCAGCCTGTTTGTGTGTTGGGTGGGTGATTTTTCCCAAGCAGGAATTCATTGTCTCACAGTCCTGTAGGCTGGGAGGTCTAGCACCAGGCGCCAACATCTGATAAGAGCCTGTATCTTCCATGACAGTGGAAGGTAGGCAAAGAGAATGCCCGACACTGAAAGGACCTTTTCTGACAAGCCCACTCCCGCAGTAATGAGCAAGCGTGCTTTGGAGACAACAGCGTGAATCCCTGCACGGCCCTCAGCAGCCCGCCTCCCAGCACTGGTGCATGATGCTCCCAAAATGCCTGATTTCTGGGGACACGCTCATACGGTAGCAGAAACCACTGGCAGCTCTGATCCCCAGATCTTGAGAGAAGAGGCAGGGTCCGATCTCTTGTGGGCTGCGTCCACTGAAGGCAGGCTCCGATGGGCCTTTCTCTTGGTTTCTGCCCTCAGTCTCCACTGGGGTCCTTCTAGCCACAGCTCGTGTGAGGATGAGAAGGCCAAATCAGTGCCCTCTTTGCTGAGGACTTCTGATGCCCCCATTCAGCACAGCACTCCTATTTTCTTTCAAGGGCCCTATCTTCCCCACATCCCCACTTCTCTCCTGGTCTGTTCATGAGTCTCCCTGGTTGAGGCAGGTCTTCGCCATAGCCATGAAGACTGGAGTTATAATGAACAACAGTTGCTCAGATCCCTAACCTTGGCCGGAGCCCAATAGCATAGCAGGGTGAGGCCTTTCACACAGATCTTGACTCAGTGTCCCTGTGGTGCTCCCTGTGTTTCTCCTAAGTGCCCTCCGATCAGGCTTCACCTCACGCATTTATTTTGTTAGCTGTAAGTGGGAAATAGTGAATGTCTGGAGTTGTCTGTGCTCTGCTAGGGCAAATGGCCAGAGGCTTATTGACCAGAGGCTCGACCTTGCTCTAACACCCTTGCCTGTCCCACCCCCACACCCCGTAGGAAACCAGTACTGCTAAGCAGGCTGAAGCCACCGCTGCCTGCATCTCTGCTGGCCTCATTCCTGGCCATGCTGAAAGAAAGCAGTCTGTGTGTGCTGTGGCCTTTGGAAGAGAAAAAGTGAAAGTAGGTTAGGACAAACACCTCCTGTGGGGACCAGGCGGGCAGGAGGTGGGGCTTCCTGCGTGCATCTCCTTGGTGGGTATTAACTACGGAGCACAGAGCACGAGCAGGAAGAGGCTCGAGGGAGAAGAAGGAGGGCTCCTCCACTCTGGTCCAGGTGCTCCATCATGAGGAAGGCCAGAGGCCACGGTTATCACATTGTGTCTGCCCCAAATCAGCACCCTAGAGGGACAGTGACACAAACCAGGCGCTTGCACCCCAGGGCTCGGAGACAAGCTCAGCCTCTCGGTTCACACTGCGACCCGAATGACACTGCCACACTCGTCTCCTACCTGGATGAAGGACTCTGGCCAGGCAGTGTCTGGGCTGTGAGTGATGATATCCAAGGCTGTCCCACAGCTGTCCCCCACCTGGCCTCTGGTGGCTTCCACTTCTGTTCACAGGATACACAAACCCCTCCAATGAGGTGTGTGCTCACATCTGTTCTATAGGCAAGAGCACAGAGGGGTGTACCACAAGTATCACGTGCTGCCCCCTGGCCACCTGTACTCTGCAGGAGCAAGCTGATGGACAGCTGGGAGGCCCTGTGCCAGAGCTCAGCCCCCTGGGGGCTGGGGCTGTGCTGCCCTGGCAGAGGTGACCAGCAGAGCCTTCATGGACTTCGGGAGGGGCTGAACTCGAGGCCCAGGAGAAACTGGCCTCACTCACTGCCCGGCTGCACAGTTGGCCCCTGGCCCCTTGGCCCCACATCCAGCCTAAAGCCAGCTGTTGCATTTCCGAGCTCCGGCGTTGTTCGTTGGTCTGAACCACCACCTCCACACCGTCAAGTTTCAGCCTGATCTCAGAGGCTAACGCGAATATCCCAGGTAGGGTAGGGCAGGTCTGCAGATGCAGGCGCCTTCCTGAGCTCGAGCTTACTTAGTGCTGAAGAGCTGGGCACAGGGCACGCATGCCTGGAATTACAGCGCTCTTGGAGGCTGAGGCAGGACCACAAATCTGAGCCAAGCATGAGCCGAACAACTTAGAGCCTGTCTCAAACTAAAAAGTTCAAGAGGGGCTGGGGATGTAGCTCAGTGTGAAGACCCTGGGTTCAATTCCCAGGACCAGAAAATGGTAGTAAAAGAGTCGGCAAGAAAGAGAAAGGGGAAAAAAAGAGAAAGAAATGTGGAAAAGTGTTCCGTGAACATAGGCAGCTAGGCCTGGCCCCAGGGTGGGGCTCTCTGTCCAGGTGTCTTGAGAGCGCCCCCGGGGCGATGGCTGGGCGGAGAGCGGAGGTCCAGAGCTGTGCGGGGCTAGCTAGGGCTCTGGAGGAGGAGCCATGCCGGCTGCCTGGGAAGCGGCAGCGACCTGGCCCCATACCACGGGCCTGCTGCAGCACCCAGCTCAGGACTTTTCCAGGGCTGTAGGTAGTGCAAGCCCGGCGTTAAGTCTAAATGCGTTTGAAATAAATCAGACACCAGTTTAAGTAGCGCGTGGTTTCTCTTAAACGAAAAACCCAAAATGTAAATGGAGAGCAAATTGAAATGATGAAGACAGAGGGGAGATCCTCCAAGTGGGGAATAAGGGGGGGGGGGGCGAGGGAGAGGAAAGGCATGAAAACAAGAGCTGAGAAACCTGGGAACGGAGCTTCTGCAAATGGGAAGGGGCAGAGAGGGATGGGAGGGGGAGGGGAGGAAAAGGAATTACCATGTGTTCGTTCCATGCAGGACCAGCTGCCCAGCAGAAACTTAATCTGTCCTGCAAACATGCACTGATAAAGCAAACCGAACGTGTCCTCGAAAAACAAAGCAAAACAAAAGTCCTTCTGAAATCTGCCTATGAGGGCCTCGCATCGGCCCTAACCCCGCTGCCCTGGGCCCTGTCACACTGAGTTCTGGCGCCTGGCTCCCTGGGGAGCCCCAGAACTGTGAAATCAAAACGCTAGGCTGCTGCTTCCGCTTCTCTCTAGCAGCCCATCAAAGGCCCCCAGGTTACGTTGAAGCTACTCGGGACAGAGGAGGAAGGGAGGCCGTGGCTCCGGCCCTGGAGCCAGCTCGGGAGGGCGGAGCAGCCCCTCCCGGGCGCCTCCCTGCGCGTCCGCGGAGTCACATCGCCCCCTGGTGGCCAAATAGTAAAGTGCGGTAGCGGACCACCAGCTCCGCTGCTGTGGGTTCCTTCCTTCTTTCCCTCGGTCCTTCCCTCCTCGTTACCCCGGGCTGCATTCCTCCTACATCGCTGTTGGAAGTGCATAAGTACAACTTCTCCGCGCTGATATTGAGCAAGCTTCTATCAAAATTAAAGCTGTGTGTGCCCAAGACCAAACCATTCCCTCTCTAGGAATATCCGAGGCTGACTGGATTTTTCAAAAATGGAAACTTAAACCTCTTTCAGGATCTTGCCACTCCCTACCCAGACGTGGACTCCGCTTCCATTGACACTGCCTCGCTCCTTGGCTGCATTCCCAGGCGAGGCAGGACTGCAGGGTCTGGCTGTCTCCTCTGGAGTCCATTTCTGGAGGCAGCCGCCGTGGGAAGAGGGGATCCAGACCAAGCAGAAGGGCCCAGTGCAAGGTTCTCCCTCAGCTAAGGCCTCCTCCATAGTCAGCCAGCAGGCCTGTGAGGAAGACAGGCTCTATTCAGGGAGAGGCCCCAGCTCCTCCTGCTGCTGGCCATAAGGGTTCCCCAGTTTTCCAGCATCTACCTGCTGCAGTTCCAGTCTTGGAAGCAATGGCCACCACTTTAGGTTCCTGTTATGTAGCTTTATTGACTGCGACACATTTCGCTAAGATGCCTTTGCAGTGGAACACAACCCCATACTAACCTCATTGCTTCAAACAGCAAAAGAGAGAAAGCATTCCATTCCTATAGCAATAGGAGATGGATTAAAGTAATTTCTGCACAATAGTATTCTTGGAAACTGCAGGAAGAGTGCAGGCATGATGGTCTACATGACCTCCAAGGCACACTGTTCAAGTGGAAAAAGCAAAGGAAGGGTGTGCGTGACACTCATTAGACTTTTTAAAAACAAGAAAAATTATAGGCATCTGTCTCTTCTTAATGCCAGGGATAAATTCTAGGAAGTGTGTCATGAGACGGTTTTGTGGCATGCACACCACAGAGTGTACTTGCATGCAGCTGGAAGGCGTGGTTAAAGCCTGACACGTGGCAGCCAGGACATGCGATGGCCAGCCCACATTGCATGTGGCCACTGTCTTGTGACAGCATGAGGTGCTTTTCAGTAAATATGTTTTGTTAAGTTAAGAGTGTGCTCTACAATAGTCGTTAAAACTGTAGGTTAATAAGTAGATGAACCAGTAACATAATAGAGTACTATATCCTCTATATAACTGAATGTGATGTACTTGTATACAACTGCATCTCAGCAGGTGGGTTACACCTGTATCCCCCAACCACAAGGTATGTGTTATGCTACATCAAAAGGTGATAGGGACCCTTGATCTCCCTTGTCCTACAGGCATCCCCTGACATATGCAGCCCATCATCAACTGAAATGCTATTACAGGGCCCATGGTAGCTTCCTCTTCATTCTATATGCCTAAGGCATTTCTGTGCAGATCCATATGATAATAATGACAGTACCTCCTGGGGGGACATGTAGGTATCTCAAAGTACAGGGAGGGGAAGGAAATCTTGTTTAAAAGTCTTTTTAATGCCTTTAATCCTATGAATGGGTATCCATGTCAAAAGTTTCCTGATTATCTTAAAATGTAAAACACCTTTTTGATGTGATAAGAAAGGGAGCATAAATGATAGAGGTTGTGTCTGCTTGCAATCAAAATATATCCCAATGCCCTACTAGTTGATAGGTTTTTTTCAGGTGCCCAGCAGAGCTGAGAAACAAGCAGAAGGCAAAAGGGAAAGGTGTTTCCAGAGAGAATTGGGAAGATAAGACATTCTCTGGAATTGAGCAAAGGGAGGCTGAGGCTTTTATGGCCTTTTGCTAGGGTGGAGTTTGAGGGGGGTGTTTAGATACACTCATCTAATCTTTCTTTTAATTTTTTTTCTCTTTTATTCATTATAATGAGAAAAGAAATAAAATAGTAGTGAAACAGTTTCAAAACAGGTTAGTAGGATGGTTACAATAATTAATAAATTACAAACTGTTGCCTTTGTAGTAGTTATTCAGAGGACAAGATACAGACATGATATCTTGTCTAAACAATATTAGTACACTCCTGCAAGCAGGCACAAGAGCCGTGGGTTCGATCCCCAAATCTGCCATGCCAGAACCACCCCCAGAGTGTGCTAAGATGGCAATTGAGACTGGGTATGGTGGCACGTGTCTGTAATCCCAGGTTTTGGGAGACTGAAAGCAGGTGGATCACTATGAGTCTGATCTGGTAGTGAGATCCTGAATACCCTGTAGACCCTTCCCTAAAATACAAAAATAAATAAATAAAATAAGCAATATTAGTACAAACTTTTCTTCTCACTGAATTAAGAGAAAGTAGCTTTGTATCTATCCTATCATATATAATCTTTTTCACTCTAAAATGTCCTTTATTTATATCCCCCTGTTTGTTTTGTTGTGTCAGAGATGGGCGTTCCACTGCAGTTAGAGAAGCTGTATTTGGAGAAGTCTTTAAAGGACCTTTTCATACTTGAAGCCAGTCTAAAGACTGCAGGCACTTGAATTCAGCTAAATAACCCAATATAGTACAATAGTCCACTATAGTAGTGTTCTATCAGCAGATCTGGCAGTTTCTAATCTTTATTTTTAATCCTTCAAAAGACTAATGAAACTCTCTTCAATTTCTAGTTTAAGTTTTTTTTTTTTTTTTTAAAGCCACAGGCAGAGTTGAGTTTCTCAAATGGCTTTCTGTATGCATTTAGGTGTCCATGTGTTTTTTTCCCTTAACCTGCTAACCCCAGGTTACCTTATTTAGATAATAATTGTGTTTAGAAGTCTAGGGTTTATGTCCCTATGTGATGTTATTCTACAATTTTCTGTTTCTAATTTGCTTTCAGGTTTTTATTTCAAAGGTTATGTTTGCCTCATGAAATGAGCAAGAGGATATCTTTGCTTTTTCTTTTTCCTTTTCTGTAAAAGGTTGTGCATAAAATTGGAATTTAGGATCCCTATTTTAACATTTAGAGTTTAAGAACAAAGCCATGTGGGTCTAGATTTCTCTTTCTAGAAAGGCATTTTTAAAAAATAATGTCGAATTAATTTTTTTAATGTTGATAGGACATCTCAGGGATTTAATTTCTTCTTTTGTCATTTCTAATAAGTTATCTTCATCTAGAAACTAGACTTCTTGCTGTAGACTCAATGTGTGCCTCAAAAGTTCATGTCAAGACTAAGAATAATCTATACAGTGGTAGTATTAGAAGGTGAGTCTTTGGGGAAATGAAATCATCCTGAGAGTGGAGTCCCCAGGAGCAGGATAGGAGGCTTTATTTAAAAGTTGGGAGACATCGTTCTGTACCTTCCACCACATCAGGACTCAGCAACAAGTGGCAGCCCAAAGCCACCTGATCTGCAGACGCTTGAATCTTGAGCTTCCCAACCTCCAGAACTGAGAAATAAGTGTCTATCACTTATAGGTTACCATGGATTTCTTCTAAATTTGGGAGAAAAGTCGTTTCTCATACACCCTAATTATGTTTTTAATGCCAGCGAAGTCTAATCATTCCACTAATGAAATAGGCTTGCATCTTCCTACCCCCAGGCTTCTCAACTTCGTTAGTCTTTTAAAGAAAAACAAAAACAAAAAAAAATGAACGAGAAAAACCTTGAGCTTTGTGGATTTCTATTATGTGCTTGTTTTAATTTCATTTATTTTTGTTCTGGATTTTATTTTATTTAAAGAACAACATTTTTAGGACAGGGACTCACTATGTAGTTCATACCAATGAGCTTGAGCTCATTTTGTAGCACAGGCTGGTCTCAAATTCACAACGATCCTCCTGCTTCAGCCTCCCAAGTGCAGGGTTATAGGCGTGGGTTCTATATTTCCTTCTTTTCCCCTTATTTAGGTTTCTTTTGCCTTTCTTTTGCTAGGTTCATGAGAGAGAGGTTTAGTCCACAGTTTTTCTTTCTTCTCTTCCAACATATATGCTTTACAATCATAGTTTCCTAAATGCTGATTAAGTCAATTCTATAGGTTGTGATGTGTAATCTTTAATTAGAACTTATTTTAAGATAGTTTCTAACATATTTATGGATTACTTAGCAGCATATTTCTTCCTTTCCAAAACTATGAGAATTTTTTACTCATCTCTGCTTTTTAGTTTTTTGTTTTATTGCAGTGAAAAATAAACTGAATATGATTTCAAATATGGATATAAAGTTTTATGGGATTAACTGTATTATATAACCCATTAAAATTTTTTTTGTACCAATCATTGAACTCAAGATATTGTGCTTGCTAGACAGTGCTGTGCCACTGAGCTGTATCCCTCATCCTGGCCCATGTCTTCAAGATAGCATATGCACATGAACTTATTAGATGCAATTTTTGATATCTGTCCATTTATATAAAGGTTTTGGCATTGTTATTTTCTAAATACTTACTGATACTTTTAATCAGAGAAAATGTGATTTTAAAAAACTCATTAAAACTTTTGATAAGGAGCTCTTCATTTTTCTAGTTCTGTCAGCCTTTGCTCACACACCTTGATGCCCATTAATTGCATTGTATTTTTATTCTCTGTCAATGCAATGCCTTCTGGCTAGCTACATAGTAGGCTATGTATGTGATGTCTACTATGCTAGTCAGTGTTATGGTTCATGTCTAGTTGTTCCCCAAAGCCTCATGTGGTCATGGGGTAAAATTCTAGAGACTGTGATTAATTTGTGATCCAGTGCTGGGATTATGGGTGTAAATGCTGCTGGGATTATGGGTATAAGTGGTGCTGGGATTATAGGTGCAAGTGCTACACACCATCCTGGTGTGGAAAGCCTGAATGCAATATAAAGGAGACAGACTTGCTCTCAGTTGCTGCTACTTCTCCCTTTTGCCCTTGCACTTTGCTGTTTTCAGCCTCTGTGAATCGCTGCCCTCTTTCTGCCTTGGAGCTAGCTGGGTATGGACTGATATCTCCACTAACTATGAGCTAAATAAACTTTCCTTCCTTAATTGTGAGTGTTGAATATTTTGTCCCAGCAACAAGAGAAAAATAACTGAGACAGCTTTCTGGCACCGTAACAAAATACCTGAGATAATCAATTTCTATCTTAGAGAGGTTTATACTGGTGTTAGGTTTTGGAGCTTTCAGTCCACAACATCCACACCAAGTTGCTTGGGCCCACAGTGAGGTAGCACTTCTGGAGGAGTACAGGGAGGGAGGAAGCAGAGAGAGGGGCAGGGCCCAATGTCTCCCTAGGTTCTGTCGCCAGGGAGCCCACTTCCTGCCACTCAGCCTGTCCTCTTCCAGGATCCTCCACTTCCCCATAGCTCCATCAGGGGGGTGCACAAACCTTCAGCACATGGCCTTTGGGGGCCACTGAAGACCCAAGGACAGGAGCTACCGGGCCCATGTACCCGAGGCTCTGGTATTATGATGCCGGCAGTGCAGGTGCGCTTGCGATTGCTTACTCTGTGCATCCTCACGGCCACTGTAAGGGCAGCATGCTCATTGTCCCCTTTCTGCATCAAGCAGTGGCTGAGGATCACACTCACAGCAGGGATCCGCCCCTGCCTGGGACTCCAACAGGCAGTTAGAATCTGGAACCTGTTCTTTCACACAGAAGTGTCTATTAATATGACATGAGCATTTTTCTATTTTTTTCTCCACTTTACATCTATTTTTTTCTAACATCAATAATGCACTGCTGGCTTTCTTTTGGTCAACATTTTCTTGCTACATTTTTCTGTCCTTTTACTTTCAACATTCTGTGTCCTTGTATTTTAATTATATCTCTTGTTAAAATTATGTGGGTTTTTTCTTTATTCTGTTTAACTTTCCAGCTTTCATGGGAAATATCTAAGTCGAATATGACTTGCATGTGTTGTTTCTGACTAAAAGGTTAGAATGTGCTTTCTGTCTCTTTTCTTTTTTCTTTTCCTTTGGATTGAGACTTTTTTAAAAATCATTCTAATTTTTCTTCAATAAATTAGGAACACATGTCTTGTTTCTATTTTTCTTGTTTCATTTATTCTAAGAATTACAATATGGAAACTTAATTTATCGAAGTCTAAAGTCAGTCCATGATGTCCCTTGGAGTAATAAAAATGTGTTGTAGCATTAGTGTGGCACCCGCGTGGCCCAGCTGAGACACACGCTGGCTCCTTCCTGAGAAATATGGGTGATGCTGCCCTGACAGCAGGCCTGTGTTTTTGCTTCGCTGGGGCAATGCAAGGGCCTCCACTCCACTGCTGCGGTCTTACCATGCTCTGCCTGCCACAGTAGTACCTCGGGCCAGCTGGAGCAAACACCCTCAAGTGTATTTCGCACAGTTCTTAAAGCTGGAAGTCTGAGGCCAAGTACCAGATGGCTCTGCGTCTGGTGAGTGTGCTCTTGGCTGGTGGGCAGCCACCTTCTCTCTGTGTCCTCATATGGCAGAGAGAACCAACACTGATGTCTTGCCTTATAAAGACATTAATGCTATTATTGAGGCCTCATGAGCTCATCTAAACCTTGTTACCTCCTTAGGACCTCATTTCCAAATACTCTGGGGTCAGGCCTCCTTCTCCTCCTCCCCCTCTTCTTTTTCCTCCTCCTCTTCCTTCTTCTTCTCTTCTTCTTCTTCTTCTTCTTCTTCTTCTTCTTCTTCTTCTTCTTCTTCTTCTTCTTCTTCTTCTTCTTCGTCTTCGTCTCCTTCTCCTCCTCCTCCTCCTTCTTTCTTATTTTCTTCCTCCTCCTCTGCCTCCTCCTCCCTCCTCTCTCTCTCTTTCTCTCTGTCTCTGTCTCTCTGTCTCTGTCTCTGTCTCTCTCTCTGTCCTTTCTGTGTGGTTCTGCAGAGTGATCCTAGAGCTTTCACACTGAGCCACGTCTACAGACCTTTATTTAGTCTTCACTTAGAGACAGATTCATGCTAATCCACTAAATTGCCCGGGTTGGTCTCAAGCTTGCATTCTTGTGGCTCAGTCTTCTGATTAGCATTTGTCCTTTTTTATGGCAAAACTTTCAAAAATACTTTCTGCAACAACCCATACATTACTGCTATGTCTACCTTCCTACTACACAACCCAGACCACAACTTCTTGCTCCTAACTGGAACTCAGTACCCTTTAGTCTTCCTAGCCCCAGCCTTATCCTGAACTAACATGTTTGTCCTCTTTTTTTCAAACTTCACAAGATATGATTGTTTCACAAAATCAACATTCTCTTAGGTTCAGCCTAAGATTTACTATTACCTTTGTACAACATTTCTCTGGCTATTTCAAACTTTCCATTTGAGATCATCTTCTTTTCTCCTGAGCTGCATTGTCTTAGGATTTCTTCAGTGGAGATCTGCTGAGAGCAAGATCTTATTATGTTCATCTGAAAGTATCCTCTTTTCCACCTGGTGTGTGTGTGTGTGTGTGTGTGTGTGTGTGTGTGTGTGTGTGTGTGTGTCTGTGGTGGTGGTGGTTGCTGCGCCTGAACCCAAGGCCTTCATACTGAATTACATCCTAAGCCCTTAACATTTTGGGGCAGGGTCTTACCAAGCTCTCAGACTGGGATTGTATTTGTGCTCTTCCTGTTCTAGACTCCTAGAGTTCTAGAATTAAACCCCTACTTCCTTCTGCATCAGATAACAGAGCTGGACTCCACTAGCTCCATTCCGGGTGTTGTTAGCAGCCCTTCGCTCAGCTCACCTGTAGGGGGCCCCAGCATGTACGTGTTGTGCAATATCCTAATCAGCATGATTGGCATAACTAAGGTCACCTCTAACATTTCTTTGTGTCAAAAATATTCAAGGAATGTCTCATTTATTTATTTGTTTTTATGTATTTGGTATAGGGTTTTACTAAGCAGCTCAGATCTAGTAATCCTCCTGTCTTCAGCCTCCCCAGTGCTGGGATTATGAACTTGCGCCACTACACTCCGTCTCAGTGCCCAGCTCAGTGCAGCCTGGGGGCAGGGCCAGTGCAGCATGTAGGGCTGAGAATCAAACCTCTGTTCCTGTGCTGCCTAAGCAGGTGTTTAGTCTACTGAGCTATCTCACCAGCCCTCAAGGTATGTTTTCATAGAAAGCATTGTTAGTGGAACCAAAGAAGATAGACAATTGCTAGCAGAGGTAAGAGAGGACTCCGAGGAAGCCAGAAATAGTAGGTGCAGAGCCCCCGCTGCTATCTCCAGGACAGGGATGGCAGATAATGAAGGAAGACAGTCCTAGGATAGAGAGCTGCCAGCAAGACTTCTCTCCCAGAAGGTGAACCTAGGAGGAAGATGGGTTGTGAGAGGCCAAGAGAGAGCTATAGTTTTCAAGGAAGCTTGGGCTGGCCCAGCCACAGCTGTAGCTGCAAACTCGGGAAGGTGGCTGGCCTAGGAGTGGTGGGGGTGGGATGGAGTGGCGGGGTGGAGCTTAAGAGCAGCCTGCTGTTGGGAGAGGGGTTGGAGGGCCTGTGCGGACCCAGGGGTGGACAGGCCATGACTCAGAACACCCAGCACCAAACACAGAGCAACACAGCTGGAGGATGACACTGCCAGCGCTTCAAATTCACTATGAAGCTGCAGTCAGCAAGGTAGCCTGGAGCTGGTGAAAGGGCAGACAGATACATGAGTGCAACCCGCTGGAGTTCCCAGGAGTGCAGTCTAACCCAGGAAGGCTGGGGAGGCTTCAGGCCTGGCACAGAAGAGCAGGCTGTCCTTCCTCAGAGCGGAACAGCTTCTGCTGAGGTGAGGAAGCTGGACTAGCAGTGCTCTCCACCGTTTCTGCTTCCACAGTTTATAGGAACAGAAGCACTTTTGCTCTGGGACACAGATCTGTTGCAGAGGAAAAGTCAAGTTTACCAGGAAGGGAGAAAGTGGGCTGCTACTGAGGCTGCCCACAGAGGGTGATTCAAAGTGAAACACAAGTCCTACAAACACAGGTACAAGCCCTGAGCGTGTACGTGTGTGTGTGTGTGTGTGTGTGTGTGTGTGTGTGTGTGTGTGTGTGTGCCAGGGCATCGATGCATGTGGGTGTCCATAAAGATGTGCCCAGGTGAGTGTGCCTGCAGGCAGGTATGCATACGAGCCTATGCGTAGGAGTGAGCTTAGGTACCCTGTTTGCACAGCACGCATGTGTGTATATGCAAGAGTGTGATCATGTGCGCATGCATGCTTGTTCACAGGAGATTGCATGTACATGTGCACCTGTGGCTCAGCTGTCTGGTCACTTGGCAGAGAGGCTCTGCAGGGAGGGAACAAGCAGTGCTCTGTGAAACCTGCACACTGGGCAGGAGCCGTGGAGGTCGCATGAGAGAAAGAGAAGGGACCTGCCTCATCGATATCTGCCCTCCTGTTTGTATGGCACTGAGGTGGGTGACCCACAGTTTCTTCTGAAAGCCTCAGTTCCTTATCTATTCCGTGGTAAAATGCTGTCAAGCTCTGAGTGGACCTAAATTCTGTGATCCAAGAGCTGACCGGGGACTGGGCAGCGAATGTAGGCCTCTTCTCATCACAGTGAGCCTTTGTCATCTGGGATGTTCTGGGCAGCTCGCGGAGAAGTTCACAGGCTTTCCGCAGGGTGTCAGTGTGCCAGGCTACCTCGGAGGTGTCCCTGTTCTCCACTTGTTTCAGAGACCGAAGACAAGGATCCACAGGTGTATCCTTTTTTTCCTCCCGATCCCTGCCTGGAGCTTACCTGGTCATCCAGTCCCCAGGTGGGCCCCACCAGTCTCCTGGAGCCCCCACAGTTGGTAGCAGAGCCTAATAGATTGGGCTTATGGTCAGAGTGACTTGACTCACACTTCTGCTCTGCAGGGCTCTCTGGTGGAAAATGGTACCTCCTTCCACATGGAATGTCTTCTGAGGGTACTTGTGGAGGGAGCGAGGTGCTCTCATGTGCCTGTTCTACTGGGGTATTCACTCCTACATCACAGGAGCAGCTGTTTAGGAAACTGTCTCGCTCCAGCTGGGAAGGTGGTTGGCTCTGAGTTTAGAAGCGCTTTGACAGCTAGGCTCAGATGCCCTGGAGTGGATGTGGCCTGCTTCCAGGGTGACTTCGGCAAATTGGTCTCCAAGTTGTGCTGGCAGCTGTGTAATGCCCAGGTCTTCGGTGAAAACAGAATTACAAAAGCACTAACTCAGCATCTGCCAGTTTCTATGGTGTTAAGACTTCATGGCGGCCAATTTCGTGCCATCCCCACAGGTGTGCCTAAACCCAGAGTGGAGAAGACAGGTAGATAGCAGAGCTGGCACTGCCTAGATTTCAGTGCAATGAAAGTGGGGGTAAAAGTTGTACCTTTTCCTTGGGGGCTATGGAGAAGATGAAAAGGGCTTCTTCATGGCACAATTCCCGGCAGTTGTTCTTGCTGGATATATGGTACTGGAACCCACATCCACCTCTACGGACAGCATCTCCTGATTCTGCCTGTGTGCCTCCCTCCCCACTCCTGCTTGCACCCAGTCCCCTGATTTCTTGTTGTCTGCAGAAACATCATTTCCTGCCTGGACAGGTTAGTGGTGATTGATGTGCTCTGGAGCTGGAACCAGCTGGGTTTGAACCCAGCTCTGCTATGGACATCTAGGCAGGTACCTAAGTCCTACATCTTCATTCCTACACCATGCCGTGTTTAGTCCATGGTCCTAGTGCTACTGTGCAAATGGTAAGCAATATATCTAAAATGTTTAAAGTCATGCCAAATGCACAAGAATCATTGAGAGTGGATTGTGGAGGGACCCTCAGAAGCAGAGTGCTATGTGCCTGTGGAGCATGGCACAGTGCTGAGTCTGTGTCCTCTAAGGCTTGCTGTGCACCAAGGGCACACTTCATGGAGTCCTGAGCCTTAGGGCCACAGGACCCAGAGCCTTGGGATCTAGAGGGTCACAGGCCTGGCTCCCTAACAGCAGCTAAGTGGACATATAGGTCCTCTCTGGCACAATATGGTCAAGGGCCTCCACCTCCTCTTCGTTTGTAAAACTGTCTGTGTAGCTGGGACTGGTTGTGGTGAATGAAAAAAAGAAGGGGCTCTCATCCCTTATTTTCTGCATGTGGTGACCTGATGTGTCCAGATGTGGGGAGCAACGTCTTCTGCAGTCAGGGAAAGAATCCCATTTACTGTACCAGTGCTGGAACAATGGTTTAATGTCAAGATGATGGTTTAATATCTGAGCAATTATTTAGCATTGTATGATGATTCAGCAACTGAGATCTGAAAGAAGTCAGCTAGAAGCTCCTGGGAATGGCTTAATTTCCTGCTGAAAGGGAAGTGCATGAGAAAAAGGATTGGGATTTCAATTACCTTACCTTTCCTGGAGGCTACATCCATCAGTGTTCCAGTTCTGGACTACAGCTTAGCTTGCAGGGCTCTAAGACACTACTAAGGCCTAAAGGCAGGAACTCTGGCTGACACTAACCGCAAAAGTGTGGCCCACTCACCTACGGACATGCTAGTATGATAAAATATCACCCTCTGCAGTTGTTGACAAGAGTTTGATGTTACCTCATTAGCTGAATTCACTGATCCTCAGCTGCTTCCTTTGACTACTTACGCAGAATGGCATGTCCTTACAATCGCATTGGGTTTTCTTTCCTTGTGGTCAGATACATCTGTGGAAGGTGCTGTGGATGGCTGTCAGTCTGTGCGTGTCCTAGAGACCACCTCACCACACCTTTCCAGGAACTGGGACACTGAAGCCTGTATTTGTTAGACTCTCTGAGGATTCAGATTTTGCATGAAAAGATGAACACATTGAAGCAAAGGCTACTACTCTGCTGTCCTTTCCATTCACCACAACCAGTCCCAGCTACACGGCTGTCAAGGGGCAGGCAAAGAGAACACATGTTGGCATCATAGATCACAGCAGATGGTGTGTGGCATCTGTAATATTCCCTGGAGTGTGTGTGTGTGTGTGTGTGTGTGTGTGTGTGTGTGTGTGATTGAGCCCAGAACTTTCACACCAAGTGACATCTCCATCTCTTTTACATTTTTATGTTGAGACAGTCTTTGTAAGTTGCTACATTGCTCAAGCTGGGATTGAACTTGTGATCTCTCTGCCTCAGCCTCCTAGCGTACTAGAACTACAGGCACGTGGTACCCTACTCATCTCCGGCTTCTCCTCAGAGGCAAAAATGTGGCTTCCTCAGTGGGCCAGCTCAACAACAAAGTCACAAAAGCAGGGTCAGAGAGCCTGTTACACACTCACATTTTACACGCCCAGTTAACATAGTTTAATGAAGCCCTTCTGTCTTAATTAGGTAGAGTGGATTCTGCTTGTTTGTAACTGAGCACTGACAAATACAGCGTCACAGTAGGTTCAACATTCAGATCCCTTTTATTGGATCTGGAGTGAAAGTGGTAGGTAGAGGTGACCGAGATGTCCTGGGCACCCCATCTTTCTGTCAATTCCTCCTATAGCCACGACAAACACATACTTCTTCAAGTACGTCCATATTTATTCTCTTTAGGGGTAAGAGAACTAAGTAATATTTTGTTCTTAGACACAATAATAACATCTTCATTGTAGAAGGTGTGTGAACATAGCAACTGAAAACAAAGAGAAGGAAACCAGCTCTGCTATTCAGTATTTTGATGTATATCACTCCTGTCATAGTTTCTGTTTCTGATTATGTATTTTAAAACATCAAAATCATAAATGACATGTTGCTTCATCTCTGTCATTTAACATCTTAAAATGTGGATTTTTTTCCTCATGATTATATCATTCTAAAATTATTTTAAAATTCTGCAAAATACCATGTGGATTTATTATAGGGCACTATCGCTGTTTTTTGTTTTGTTTTTTGTTTGTTTTTTAACGTATTTTGTACAGGGTCTCACCACACAGCTCAGACTCCTGGTGATCCTCCTGTTTTCAGCCTTCTCGGTGCTGAGATTACAGGTGTGCACCACCACGATGGGACTGGTGGCTGGCTCAGCATGCTCAGGGGTGGGGCCGGTGTGCCATGTGGATAGAATCCCAGTTCCTGTGCTTGCCTAAGCAGGTGCTTAGTCGGCTGGGCTATCTTACTGGCCGTATTCTTTCTAACTTCTCATTGTTACAAACAGTACCTTGTTGTATATATTTGTGCAACTTTTGGCTTTTCTTTATTAAGATCATAATGCATATCTGAGTCTCTTAGATTAAATTCCAGGAAGTTCAATTACTGAGTAAAAGGCAACAAATATTTTTAAGACTTGTGACACATTGTTGCCCATGTTATTCACATAATTCATGTCAATTAACTTTCCTATCAGCAATATATGTTATTAGCTTTCTCAAAAACTGTCCACAATATTGGATATAATTGTGTTAAATGTTGGCCTTTATCACAGATGAAAAAATAGTATCTCTTACTTCATTAGGTCTTGATGTAGTTAATAATTTTTTTTAGCAATAGACTATTTGTAGTCCTTCCCTGAATTGTCTGTTATTTGATCATTTTCCTATTTGTATATGAGCGCTATTGTCTCACTTATTTGCAACAACTTTTTTATATTTCATGGGCATTAACTTGGTCAATTACAGTTATATAAATACTTTTCTTCAATTTAGATTACTTTTTCATTTTCTTAAGGATATTTATGAGGTACAGGATTTTATACAAGGAAAATCTACCACAACCATTATTTATGATTTCTGCCATCATATATTTATAAAAGCTTTCAAATCTGAGAGGTTTAATTTTTTATTTTAGTGAGAAAAAATTACACATTGTCAAGAACTGCACTGAGACTACTAGCTTGCTGAGTGGTTACAGACAATATTGCTATACATTTGCCTTAAGAAAGAGTGGTGAACTCTTCATTTCGAATTGTAAATTTGCTCATTTCTTTAGAAGACCAGCCGGGTGATTCTCCTTCATCACTATTTTAACCAACCCTGGTTCTGTTTCCTTTAACTGATACACACAGAGCTGGCTAGGACTTCTTTTACCCCCTCAATTGGCTTTAAGAACTGAAAATCAGCCCAGCTGAGGTGCTGATGTGTAGTCTTTGAAGCAAGGTGATAGGGCAGTGTTACCCCACTGCTGCAGCTCCCAAAAAGCATCCGCAAGCTGTGTGGGGAAGAGAACCAGGCTCCACACTGCCAGTTGAGGGTTAGCCTGGGAGGAACACCTGGGATGAGGGACAGTGGACAAGAAAGAAGGGGAAACAATAGACATGTATGTACGTAGGATAGCTCGGATAATTTTACTGCTGGTTTCTACTAGTCTATTAAAAGGAATAGTTAGCAAGGTCCTGAGTTCGATCCCTGGTTAAAAAAAAAAAAAGAAGAGAGAGAGAGAGCAGTTATTGCTTACATTTTTTTCTTCTTTTTAATTTCCTTTGACCAATTCTTTATGCTCATATCTGGCAATCTGAACATCTAATTTGAAGACAACAAGGTGCGATATAACAGTCATTGTTGAATTCCTATCATCTCATTTAGTGAAATTCTATATTGTTTCTAATATTTTAAAATCATTTTTATTCTCTTGAAATTATTAAAAAAAAAAAAAAAAGAGGCTGTGACTTTCCAGGACATAAAAGATGACACATCAGAGCTGAAGCACCGACCTCAAAAAATTACATACTGTCTTAAAGTGCATTATGCATACTACTTTCTGCATATCCTTCTCTCTGCATATTGCAGAGGTGATTTCAGACCACCTACCTAGCCTGGCTCACAACACTCACTTCCCACCACTCCCACAGTCACTCATCCCTGAGCCACCCTCTTCCTGAAAAATGAACAAAGCCTAAGTTCAGCCCTAGGAAGAGGCCTGCACATCCTCTCTCTCACAACACCTTATGGTAAGGTACTCACCTTCTTATGCAGAATGTAAGGACAGGATTTCAAGATGCGAAGCAGAAGGGAGATGACTGATGCGGTCTCATCCCAGTGTCAGGTGACCGATGACTTTCTGATGAGACTTCATCATGCTACTGTGAATGGAGTGTGGCCTAAAACTGGCAAAGCCTCTATTTCTAGGATTTTCCACTGAATGTTTTCATGGCATGGTTGACCTCTAGTGATTGACACTTCAGAAAACAAAACCATTGATAATGGGAGATGAATCTCCTGAGTTGCTTGGAGACATAACAGATGTTGAGTGCCTGACCTGGTGCTTCATACACAGCAGGTAGTGAATTGCTAGTTAAGTTCCTTCCCCTTGCCGGACATCGGGTGGCCCAGGCAGTGGCCCAGAGTTGCAGACTGCCAGGGCCACCTCCTGCCTCCCACTGACTTCTATTTCCCATGGGCAAAAGCTTTGAGCCTTTTCAATGCCTGCAGAGTAATGTGTACTGAGGGCTGATTTGCCTTTTAATGAAGAGTGTTTTAAGATGAACTATCTGTTGTGTTAGTTTCCACCTCTTCTCTCTCATTTAAAATGCAGTGCTAACTAAATATTTTGGCATAATAAGCATAATATCTTGAGAAGTTCTTTTTTTTTTTTTTTTTTTTTTTATAAAGGATTAATGTTAACGTGAAATCCAATTAAGAGTAAGAAAACATTTCCTATTAGGATTCCAAATTATGTCAGGCAATGCAACGTTATGAGTAAGACAGGCAAAACAGCACGATAGCTGAATTTTCTCAGTTTAATATACATTTGGTATTATGATCCTTTAGTGCCACCTGTGGCTATTTTTCCTTTTGCCAGGTTAATGTCAAAGGGACCACTTAGGTGCCCCAGGCTCCTCATTCCACACCTTGACCTCCTATAAAAATGCTGTCAAACCAGGCCCACGTTGCCTGCCTCCTATCATGCCAAATGCTGAATTACAAATTTTGCAAAACAGTTGATTTCTATGGCTTCAATCATCTCTCCTGAGCTCCAGATCTCAAATCTGCCTCCTTTACGCTAGAGTTTAGGGTACTTCTGGGACAAGGAAATTGGGTCACCTTGGGGCAGGAGAGGGAATGGTAACGTAATTTTACAGGGGCGCACACGTGCACTCCTCACAGTTGCCACAGGACACGTGTTCAGATGACTGCAGCCCAGTGTGCTCTGAGGGGGGATTCAGCCCTCTGACACCCATAAGCTCACCCAATGCACACATGGTGCAGGGCGATCCACTTGCAAACCGTCTTCTTAACATTGAGCCAAAGCCCTCATCCTTCACGTTGGTGGGGAGCGAGAGAGTGTGTGCATGATTTAGTGATCCTAAGACTCTAGAGATAGGCTGGGAAGTGGAGTGCTGAGCCTCCTGGTTTCTTTGGTCTGAAACTGCTTGGTGACGAGTGGGAGGGAAATGTGATTGCTTCTTATTTTCAGGTCCTTTCATTTGTAGTGATCCTCTCTAAGGCAGCTAAAGTTTAGGAAAGTAGAGGGGCAAATCCAAAGCCAGGTCAAACTCTCCCACACTATGCTGCTGCACACTTGTAATCCAGCACTTGGGAGGCCGAGTCAGGTGGGTTAGCCGGAGTTCAAGGGCAGTTTGAACTGCAAAGTGAGACCCTGTCTCAAAAAAACAAACAAAAGAAAGTCTGTATTCACTAGGTAATTAGTGTCCAGCCCCTCTACTCTACTTTCTGGCTCTGTGAATGAGGTATCTGTTCTAGATACCTCATTTAAAAGAGGAATACAAGCCGGGTGTGGTGGCGCACGCCTGTAATCCCAGCACTCGGGAGGCTGAGGCAGGAGGATCGGTGCGAGTTCGAGACCAGCCTGGGCTACAAAAGTGAGCTCAAGGCCAGCCTGAACTGCATAGCGAGACCCTATCTCAAAAAGACAAAAAAAAAAAAAAAAAAAAAAAAAAAAAAAAAAAAAAAAAAAAAAAAAAAAAAAAAAAAAAAAAGGAATACAGAGTATTAGTTAAGATTTTAAAAAGCAGTACTACAGATATCTCTCTTATATACATTGGTACTTGTATGATCCACATAAATAATTTTATATTTATTATATACTTCATAATGATAATCTACCTTATCATGCAATGTCATGAAAATCTTTTTCATACTAATAAATATAGATATTTTAAATAGTTATGTAACATTTCATCAAAAATTCTGTTGACAGACGTTTGTCATTCCTTCATGTTATGCTACTAAACCTTGCTTATAATGAATGTTTTTGGATTTACATTGTTCTACATTTGACTGATTCTTATGTTAGGATAAAATTATTGGAGGTGGAATCAATTGTTGATTCAAGTTGGTGCATGCAATTTTCCATACAAATTGGCAGCTGGGGGCGATATATTTTTCCCTGGTGTCAGTGGGTCTAGATTGAGAAAATATATATTAATTCAAAGTGACCACTTTAGAAAAATATAATCTCTACAGGCATATTTCTCTTGATTTGGAATCAAAATACCACACATTTGTTCATGGAAGGAGTACATACTCTTTTAAGTAGAATAAGAGATGCTAATATAGCATGGTTTTGGTTTTTGTTTGTTTGTTTTGGAAACCTAGGCTCAGTGTGTAGGGACCCAGAGAAAATCTGGGAGTCTTCTTGATAACGTTAGGGCCATGCCAGCCTCCAGGTTTTGGATGGCTTTAACAGGAAGATTAGGAAGGCTTGCGGCTGTGGTTGGCAGCAGATAAAGGGGTATTTGCCAAGGAAAGGATTGTGGGAAAGGAAGGCCTCAGCTGTGCAGGAGTGGATAGATCACTGTACCGGGAGTCAGGAAGGCTGGGCGTTCAGGTATCTGGAAGTCACAGCCCACTTCCTTACTCTGAACACCAGACTCTGTCACGTGAGGGGCTGCACCAGACAGGGCTCAGTCAAGGTAGGCTGCCGCTTTGAGGGGAGCTGGATGATCTTGGAAGGAATTCCCACCATTGGCTGCACCATGTTTCTATTTTGGAAGCCCTTGGCCCTTCTTGAGCTCAGAAGTTTTGTTCTTTTAAGTTGTTTGTTTGACTTAGTTTTCCTGTCTGTTTTCTTGCTGAGAAGTCATTTTATTGAGATTTCGCTCTTGAAAGCTGAGTTATGGGGAAAGGTTGTTCTTTCCCAGGCAGAACAGAACCAATCCTCCTGAGCAGATGCAGCTCTGCAGAGGGCAACAGAGGCCTTCTGGGGGCCACAGTCTCTCAGCCTGGGCAGTGCTGGCCATCACAGGCTTCAAGCTTCTTAGCTCCAGGCTCTGCACACCTCCTCAGTGCCAGAGGGCAAATCATTTTATTTTACTTTTAAAGAAGTAGAGCAATTATTGCTGTAATAAGTAATGATTATGAGCAATGAATACTTCGCCTTGAAGGAATAATCAAACTTAATAGAAGATACCTTGATCTCTGGCTCAAAAATATAAATATTCTAATGATTAACACAAAAGCTAGAATGAAAGATTTTCTCATATCTTAAAAGAAGTGGTGGCCATTGTTGGCAGTCATAAGCAACTATGCCATCAAGGGTCATGGCAAACCAAGCCCTAGCAAACTAAGACATCAACTAGACTCAACTCTTTGGAAATCCAAATGGGTTTTGCTAAAGGCCTGGTGGCAGTATTCCTCACTGGACAAATGTACTAGTCAGCAAAGCTAACTCAAAGACACAGTGCATCCCCATTACAGAGCGCTAGGTCCCCCTCATCACAACCTGAACTCTGAATGAAGGGAGGAGAAGGACCTACCTCACTTTTATGCTGCAGTTACTAATCAATAAAGCCACAGTCCAGGGCTTTGTGTGGGTTCATTTGGTCTCACAAATGAAGCAAGTGATGTATTGAGGGTAGGATTCGGTAAGTCTGTACTAGTAAGATTAGGCTCATTGAGAAGTTTAAGGAAAACCCAAAATGTGAATTTACTTTACTTCCAAGCCAAGGTAGGTAGTCCAGGGCCCTTCTGCAGCCATACTCAGTGATTCTGTATTCCACATCAGCCCTGTGATCTATGTGATGCTTTTCCCAAAGGCCCCCATTCTCACATATTTTTTCCCACCAAAGGCAGGGGCAGGGAGGCTGCTCAGCATGACTCAGAATTCTTTGTCAAGGCCACTAAGTACCTAGCTCTTAAGGAGATCATTAACGTTCTTTACAAATCATTCTGAAGGCCTTATTTTTCTTTCCAGTTCCAAAACCTCCATGTGTGCCACCTGAAACTTTTCTATGATTAAAAAATGACTTCTACCTGCAATAGAAGAGGTTTTGCAAGGGCCGAGGGCACTTGGAACCATGCCTGTGTCTCTTTCAAGACTTCTGGGTGGTCATTTCCTGGGACAGATGTGAAGGGAAGCAGAGCCCCAGAGGCGGTGGCAGGGCCACGTTGGATTGAGGGATTTACTGGGGAAAGTCTGCTTAAGATGCACCTAGCTTAACAAAGTTTTTGGAAACAGCTGGGAAAAAGTGTAAGGCGCGTTAGATTGTGCATGATCACGCTTACGGCATCCCTGATTCTCCATTTAGAGAAGAGGAACGGAGACTGGGAAAGGCAAGGAGTCAGCGAGTGACACGTGCAGCAGCTGAGAGGACTGGGCTCCGCCACGAGCATCTGTGTCTTGTGTTTTGCCCAGTACGATACCACATCAGTGCCTCCTGGCCCTATGCCCCAAGAGGTCCCAGTGGACATGGTTCCTTTTGTCATCAGCCTCCAGGGTAGCTGGACAAGTCTGAACAAGCCCAGCTTCTGCACGTGTATGTCTGAGTGCTTGCATGGGTGCGTGTGTGTGTGTGTGTGTGTGTGTGTGTGTGTGTGTGCACGCGCGCGTGCCAGAATGGGAAAGGTGGGTGCATCCATCTATTTTTTGTTACTACAAGGAAGTGACTGAAGCTGAATACTTTTAAGGAAAAGGTGTTTGTTAGCCCGCAGTGCTGGAATCCCCAGGCCACTGGTGTCAGCTCAGCTCTAGTGGGGCTTAGTGGGCAGCACCACAGCACTGTGAGCATGTGCGAGATGGACAGATCGCACCAGCAGGCAGAAGGCTGAGCAGGACTCAGGGTTGGGCTCACTCTCACAGCTCACTCTCACAGCTAGCACAGGGTCTCACAAGAGCAGCCTTCCTCTCTCAGTGATCCGCACCATAGAGACCTAACAATTCCCTCTATGCTCTCCTTCAAAGCGTCCATTGTCCCACAACATTGCCACACTGGGCACAAGTTCTGAATACGTGACATGCTGAAACTGTGGCCGAACTCCAGTCTTTGCAAAGGTCTGGTGAGGAGGGATGGGATCTTAGTTATAAAATCATGGGGAGGCACCGCTCCGGGGTTTTCTAGTTGTGCGGAGTCACACAGCCATTTTTTTGCCGTTCTAACTATTATCAAGGTGGTTGTGGTTCTCATGCTCTGTGACCTGAATGCTGGGAGTGACCTGTGCTCTTTCAGAGGCTGCACACTGGAGCTGGAAGGGGCTTGGCTGTACTGCTAGGTTCCATTCCCTGGCTCTGATGTGCAGCCAGAAAATGGTCAAGTGCCCTGGCCTGGGAGGATAATGAGGACAGAGCAGCCACATGGGCCAGAGGTGGTGCAGGGACCAGCTGGTGTGCAGAAGCAGGACAGACTTCAGTGTACTCAAACAAAGAAGGAATGATGTTGTGTCATTTATAGAGCAAGGCTTCCTGAGGAGCTTGAGGAAGACGCTAGATGGGTCCCCAAATGCCTTGAGGGCACAGAGGAAGTATACTGAGGGTCTCTATGACATTAAGAACAGAGTGAGTGTGAGGGCAAGACCTTGCATGGTTTCATTTGCCTATATATGACAAAGCCAGGAGCTTTAGAGCCTTCTGATAAGCTGTGGGGAGGCTTAAAAGCTGTGAGCAGGCAAGAGTTAAAAGCTCAGGTCTGACTCCATATTTCTAAGGGTTCTGTCTACCTCTCCAAAGTGAGGGACTGATTGGATTTGTCCCCCTAGTGCCTAGTCACACTTTGTTTCCCACTGCAGCTGCCTGTGCAGTGCTCTGGCCTTGGTGCTGCTTTGAGATATTGCTGATGGTGTGCAGCAGATTTCTTAGGATTCCAAGAACAGCTTCGGTGAACAAGCAGAGGTGCTAGAGGACATTTTTCTCCTTTAAAATGTACTTTACAAGGATAATTGCAGCATGGGTACGATGAGAAATGTCATAGCCAATAAAGATATTCTCCTTTAAGAATGAGGCATTTTCAGAAAATTACCTGGAGAGGCATTATATGAAACTTCAATTAAGTTCCTGGAAGGTTTGACTAGGACATAGGCCTGGGTCTGTCTCATTGACTTGAAAAGCATATTGCTCAGGGATTTCCAAGCCCCTTTCTTGTAATCCATGCGATGAAATGCCCCCACATGATCTCTTCATGTTTACAATGTGTCCTCCTTTTATTTTACACCCAGACACCGGCTTCTCTGCTGGTGAATGTGAAAGCAACCAAATGAGCACTGTCCTTGGGCAGTTGGGTCCTGAGTGCTCCCAAGTACACCTGTCCAGTGGGCCATGTGGCCACTTCCCTTTTATGGAGAACTTGGAGAGCCACAACGTGCAGTCTTCTGGGCCAGATCTTCTTCTTTTGGGCATACTTCAGGTCACTGACACTTCCTCCGAGTCAGTGAAACCGTTTAGGACTTTATCACTTCTGTGATACTCTGAGAAGTGGCCAACACATTCCAGGCCCACACGCACTGAAGGTCCACATGTGGCCAGGGTCTTGGAGCACATAGGTATGAGCACCAGCACCCTCTTGGTCTTTGTTCAGCAGAGGGTCTCTGTCCCATGCCCAACCCCTTCGTCTTCTGTGGAGTGATTTTTCTCAAGAGCCTTGGTGTCACCTTGAAATCTGCCAGCTGCCATCTGACCATGAATATTAGATGGTAGACACGGATGGTGGCCAGGACCCTTCAACCCCCAAGTAGGATCTTGAGGAAGCACAGGCTTCATATGCTGGAGAATTTGAACCTCAGCACTGATCCAACCACAAATTTCACAGTGCAACACCACAGCAAAAGTATAAGAAATGCCATCACAAGAAGGACAAGCAGGTAGACCAATTAGCATCAGATTTTGGCACATCTAGAATGTAGTTGTCAGGGCTGACGGTATAGCTCAGAGGATTTAGTGCTCACTTAGAGGAAGTGCAGAGGCCAGGGTTCGGTTCCTGGCCCCTTGTGCCGTGTCGGCCCTACTCTAGAGCGCGCTGAGCCGGCCAGCGAGACTGGGTGTGGTGGTGTGCATCTGTAATCCCAGCCCTTGGGAGGTACAAACAGGAGGATCACTATGACTCAGTAGTGAGACCCTAAAAAAAAAAAAAAGACGGATGGACATAAAAAAAAAAAAAAAGAATGTAGTTGTCGTCACTATGGTAAGCACCAGAGGCATATGAAAACAAGTACAATTTCCACATTAACATAAGAAAAATATGAAACAAAAAATTTTATTAACTGTAGCCAGGCTAACTGGTTTAATTAATACAAAATGTTAATAACTGAATAAAAATATAACCTGCCTCTGTCTCTCTCTCTCTCTCTCTCTCTCTCTCTCTCTCTCTCTCTCTCTCTCTCTCTCTCTCTTTCGACACACAGTCTCCTATGCAGCTCAGACTCATAATGATCCTCCTTTCTCAGTCTCTCCAGTGCTGGAATTATAGTCATATGCCACCACGCCTGGTTTCTAGGCCACCACAGCATGTAGTACCAGGGATCAAACTTGGATCCTTGCACTTGCCAGGCAGTTGCTTAGAATACCAAGATAGCTCCCCAGCCTGGCTATGTGTTTCATATAAGCAATGTACAAGAAAAGAATTTTAAAAAGTTGTCTATCAACAGTAACCAAAAGAAAGCTGGTATTATTCTATTAATATTAGACTTACTCTCTAGGATAAAGTACATGATCACTCTTATCATAGATGAAGAGAGGTATTGCACAATAATAAAAGACTTAACTTTACAGAAAGATGATGTAATTCTTAATTTATTTTCATAAAGCAATATAGCTTCATGACAGATGAAGGACATTTTGTAGAATAAAAAGAAAAAAAGATAAAAATCATGATTATTTGAAGGTTTGCTGAAGTCCTTTTCTAAGACACTGCTTAAACAAATAGATTTAAAATTAGTAAGACTGTAGGAAGTAAGAAAAAGAACTAGCAAACTCGACCCAGTGAACATGTTAGAACACTATGCATCAGTAACTACAGAACACAGAATCTTTTTATTTATTTTAAATGAAGAGAGGTTTCCTTTGGCTCATAATTTTTACAGGATTCATTCCCTAATCAGCTGAATTCAAGGCAGAAATCACCTGGTGGAAAGGAATGGTGGATGAATCTGTTGACGACTGTAAGAGTCAGTCATGCCCCACACATGTGGGAATTCGGGTCAGTACTGTAGAGCTAAAGCTGGCATCCACCCTTGGTTTCCAACACTTTATTGCCCATCTCATTATATAAAATGTGTGTTGGTCCATCTCTAAGAGTTGCCTAAGTTTTAATAGTTCCAACATTGGTGAAATACCTAAGTCCAAGGTGTCATCTGAGGCTCACATCAAACTGAACAGTGAGCTCCTATAAAAAAATCAAAAGGGAAATAAAAGACTTCCAGCGTACAATGGCATGGGATATACATTTCCATCTTAAAATGGAAAAACAGAGAGATAGGAATAGAGAGGTAGGAACGAGACCAAAGCATCCATGAAACCATGAGGGTAAGCGTTAAATCTGGTCGCTCCAAGGTCCGCATCTGGGGCAAGTTGTAGTGTGAGATGAATTCTAAATGTCTTTGGCAACCCTGCTCCCACAGTGACATCACTTTTTGCAGTCTTTCTGGCCTTTCTCTGGGCTGGCTCAGCACACCACCCATGTTTTTCCCTTCACGTTCTATGTTCCTGGTATCTCCAATCTCCTGGAATTGCCACTTAGCTTTCATCTTCACTCTCTGTTTTACACACTGCAAACTGCAAACCCAGGAGCACACTGCTTGATATTGCGGGCCTTCTGAAATCCTAGAAGATGCATATCACCTGATTCCTGTATGCCTATAAAGCAAGTACCACATGGCTGATGCTAAGGCCTGCTTTCAGCTCAAGAGATAGCCAAAGCCCCTTGGATCACAGCCATAGACAAGGCTCAGGGCCTGTGTGGCTGAGAACTGTGAAATAAAGTCTGCATAACCAATTCTCCAGACAGCTATTTTGTGGTGAGAATTTGGGTCAGTACTATAGAGCTATAGAGTACTATAGAGCTGGGGGGTCCAGGAACTCTCTTCTCAAATGAATCCTTTACAGTTTTGCCCCACCAGCCTATGAAGGTTCCAGGTGATTCCTAGGATGCCTTCAATCCATCTTTCCCAAGGTCCTGATGCATAGAATGTGGCTTCTTTCTGATGATGATCTTTTCAGCAACAGTGAATTTCATTTCCTGAAGTGTTCAGGTCCACCATTTATTTATTTATTTATTTATTTATTTATTTATTTATTTATTTATTTATCCATTCATTCATTCATTCATTCATTCATTCATTTTTGTGGTACCAGGGCTTGAACTCAGGACCATGCGCTTGCCAGGCAAGCACTTATTATTTATTTATGTTTGAGGTGAACACCTCAATGTTTACTCACATGTTTTGGGTTTTTTTCCCCTCTCTTTTAAGAATCAAAGTTGTCCAAATTAAATCTTGCTGCGATTATTACATACGCCCAAAGGGATAGGGGAAGAAGGCGTCTTTTAAAATCAAGTAAGTGGAGAAGAGACTGAAAATTATTGAATTAGTCGTCTTAGCTCCAAATGAGATGACTATTAGAAACAAAACGTGGCTTCTAATAGTGAACAAACCAAAATCAAGCATTGGTCTCCCTCCTCTACACTAGCCCCCCACCCCATTCACCAACAATAAATGAGAAACACAACTAGAGCGCAACATGTCACGTTATGCTGAGAGCTGGTCTGACCCCAGGCTCTGTGGTGGCCTCCCCTGTCCAGTGGGACAAAGCACCAGGGACACTTTTTGTAGTAGGGTTCTGCATGGCTGGCGGGGGTAGGGTGGGATGTTCAGAATCTTCTTGAGGCTCCTCTGTTAGGCTCCTCACCAGCAATCTTCCTTCCCAGTGCCTCTCCCTGGGGCAAGGACTCCCATCAAGAGAGACCCTGCCCTGTGGTGGGCTGTAAATTGTCCTTCTCTTCTTGATTCTCTGTCCCACTCTCATCATCTCCAATCTCCCTATCCTCTCTACTGAACTTGTCATGGGTGCACCTGGGGCTGGTACTGAGTTTCTGGAACATGAACCAGCCCTGACCCCAGGGGAAGGCTCCTGGGTTCTAGGCTCAGCTCACCCACTGGTCACTGCCTTTACCTTCTCAGTCATTATGCAAGTAATACTTCTTGCTTTTGGATGTATGCTCTGGATCCCACTCCTCTTCCTGGTTTCTCTTTTGAAAATCATTATTACTGCTGTTATTGTTACCAGAATAGTTGCCTCTGCCCCAGCCTCTCCCTCTGGCTCCAAATAGAAAAGTTCCCTAAGTGCTGCCTCCACCTCTTTCTCTTGGACTCATGAAGTCCTTGGACCCCAGTCTGGATTTGTGAAAGCCCATGGTCCTCTCTTCTCTCTCCTCTGTCTCTTTAGGATACTCCTCCAGTTTGTAGGAGTGAGATGACTGGGAGGAAGAGGAGGAGGACTTGGACCAGGCTCATGTTTTCTGGTGCTTTATTGATCCTTTGTGTGTTTTCTCGGTTGACCTTTTGCTTGAATGGTTTGAGTTCCAGGAATTCACTGATTCTCTTGATCTACCTTGTTCGAGGTCTCTCTCTTTATGTTTTTTTATGACATTCATTATCAAGGTGAAGATCAACAGGATCATCTTTGCATTTTCCCTCAGCCTTATAGCCAAGTTCCTGAGGACTTTTCATTTCATCATGAGCCAAACCATGTTTTCCAAAAGCACTGGAGGAAATGTCTATCCTCCTGTATATTTCTGGGCTTTTCTTGCTTTTATCTGCCTCCCGTAAAGCTCTTCTCTTTACGTATTTAGTACAATGTTCATGCGATGTCATTCCAGAGGACCCAAGGTGATGCTCTTTAACATGGTGATGAACAATGGTCACTGTGTGCTGAGCAAATAATTCTGAAGGGCTACGCTGAGGCTGAGCTGACTGAATGTGCTGGAAAATGGAATGAAGCTCCTGTTCTTTTTTGTTGCTATGAACTAGATCCCAGCAAAGCTTGCATTCCTGAGCCAATAAACCACTGGGTTGTGCAAGGTTCTCATCGAATGAATCCATGTATACATTTGACCTGGGCCTCTCAGTTAATGGAAACTGAAGACTTTCCTGAGTACAAGTCTCTTTTGGCTCCCAGCTTCTCACAGCTCTCAGAGGTCTTCCTGGGGGAGCTTACACTGCCTTGTAAGCAGTCACCCAGAAGTTCTTCTCAGACACACCCCCATCCCCACCCCCTGCCCACTCTCACTCCTCTTGGCACCCCCTCACTCTTCCTATTTGGATCTCTCTCTCTGAAAGGCTCCTCCTCAGCTCCTCTGCTTTTCCTTCCCTGCATCACCAGGGCCTCTCACTTGCCCAACTTCTCATCCTCCTGGTTGTTACTTGCACCAGCTATGACTTTCAACTTGAATTTGGGTTTATCATCAAACTCGGATTCCTTCCTTCCCTTAATTTTGTCCCTGTTTTGATCACCCATCTCCTCCTTGCGGAAGTCTGCCATTATTTTAAGTCTACAATTATTTTAAGGACACAGGAACACACTGACCATATGCTAAAGTCTCCAAAATTTTCAAAGGATTAAAATAATACAGGGGATTTTTTTTCTCACTTTAATACAATTATCTAAACAACAACAATGAAAAGATAACCAGAAATTTCTTATTTGTTTGGAAATTAAGCAATATTTTTCAAAGGACCCATAGATCATAAGAAAAACCATAATAGACATTAAAAATAGTTTAAAATAAATTATAATTTAATAGCAACATCAAATTTTAGAATGTAGCTAAAGCCACGGTTGGAGGAAAGTTTATAGCCTTAAAGGTTTATATTAGAAAAGCATCAAGGCTAAATATCAATGAAATTGACTATCAGAGACAGTGTGGAAAAGAACAAGAACATAAAGCCAAAGAAAGTAGAAGTTAATAAAAAAAAATGACTTAGAAAAACAAATATATGAAAGTGATCAAGATGGCCAAAGACTGACTCTGAAAAAATTAATAAAACTCACAACCATCTGACAATACTGCTAAAAAAAAAAGTTAAAAAAAGGCAAGAATTATAAAAGGAGTTTTCCCTCAAATCTCTGCCACTACCACTAAGAAAATAGTGTTGTACTTACACATTTGAGAAGACAGTGTTTTAGATTCACAGTGTGTGTTTTGCAGTTTTCATTAAGACAAGACTGAATAACACATCACATACTGTGCATCATGTGTTGTAGGCTGGAATGTGGCCTTAGCAACGCCATGATGTGCATCAGAGAGAGAAGGCTCTCAGTGCAGACTCAGACTGCAAAAGGATGTGGCATTGACAAAACCCCTAGAAAGTTCTGGGGCACTGTGCCTCACTGGCTATAGTCCCTGCTCCTGCTAGGGTGGGCATCTGTCCATACTCCCACCCTCATGGCTATATCTAAACACAGAAAGGCCGACCTGATAGCTCAGCGGACTACAGCGCCTGCGTCAGCAGAGCGCAGCAGCTGGGGTTTGATCCCTGGCGTGCCGTGCTGGCCCCGCCCCCCGGGCTCTGAGAGGCGATTGAGGTTGGGCACGATGGAGCGCGCCTGTAATCCCAGCACTTCGAGAGGCTGAAAACAGGACAATCACTACGAATCCGATCTATGTAGTGAGACCCTGTAGACCTCGTATTCCCTGTCCTAAATGCAAGTAAATAAGTAAATTAATAAATGAATTATGAATTAATTAATTAATAAACTGAGGCAACTTGCACCTGGGATGAGTTTTCCTGAGGTATGTACTCCCGGAGGCAAGGGCTTTGGCTCTGGAACTTGCCACTACAGGCTGTTAGGGCAGGCTCCCCTACAGCATCCACCTGCAGAGTAAGGCACCATGTGCCACCATAACATGTTTCTCAATGCTGGGTCACTTGCAGATAGTGACCTCCAGCTCTTCTACAAAAGTGTTCAGGGCAGTGCCTGGGAGCTCAGCGTGACAGCCATAAGTGCACTGACTGTGTCTGATCAGGCATGTTGGGGGCAGTGGAAGGAGGCTCTGATTGGGCAGAGGTGCTGCGGGGAAGGCCACAGATAGCTCCAAATTGCACTTTTACTGCAGGATGTCATCAAAAGCACAGAGATCATATCCTAATGTTCTCAATGAAACTTTCAACCAGGGACTACTCCTATGGGCATAATTAGGAGTGAACAATGCCACCTGCCCATGTTGGGCTCTCTTGTTATCTCTCAGTTGGGGAGGAATGGTTGGTCAGCTCTGCCAGCCACTGGCTGATTCAAAGGACTATTTTTACTCTGTGTTTGTTTCAGTTTTTCCTAAATACAGCATTTAGAGCACCATAGCTGTGTTTGTATGCCTTGTGATCTCCATTTTAATCTCCATAGTGAGTCAAGAACACACTCTCACTCTAGTTATGAAACATTTATTTATTTATTTATTTATTTATTTATTTATTTATTTTGCACAGTTCACATAAATTCATTATGTGTGAAAGCCATGTCAGAGTATCTGATTATGTGCATCTCTTTGGCTGTGTGTACCCCTGCATCAGTGGAGGTTGGAGAGTTCAGTGTGGTACATGACAGAACTTGTTTAGGCATTGTATTCATATCCAGCCTGTGCTGCCTGCCCCCTGTGAGTCTTGGGTGAGTTACCAAGGTCCCCAAGTCCCACTCTTGACCTGCAAGGAGTGGTCTCTAATTGCTTTAGTAAGAGCATTGCTTAGCTAAGTCTTAAGCACAAGCGAGTCTTTTATTCCTTTTCTACCCCTCCAACAGCACCATGGTGAGCTCCTCTTTGCTACAGAGTAGGGAGAGGACAACTGGGCCAGGTTCCATATCCTTTCACCACCTTTTTATAAGATAAAATTTTATTAGAGAATTTTTAGGGTTACCAAGATACTGCACAGAGTAGAGAATTCTTATGTATCTTGTATTAGGGTTGGGATCTAAAATGTCTCCCAAAAGTTCATTGTGTTGTGGGATTGGTTACTAATGGACTTTGGGGAAATAACTAGATCTGAGGGTTCTAGCTAGACCTGAGGGCTCTAGCTTAATGTGCTGATGAGATCATACTTCAATGTTATTATTAGGAGGTGATAGACAGGAAATGGGCCCTATTTGATGAGAGTGGGTCATGGGGAGGTGACCTGGGGGACTGAACCTGTCCCTGGCCCCTTGCCTGCCTTCTTGACTCCCCTTTCTCTCTGCTTCCTGGCAGCCATGAGCTGAGTAGTTTTCCTTGACTGTGTCCTTTGGTTCTGGTATTTCTGCTTCATGACAGACTTAGAAGCGAAGAGCCAAGTGACCAAGGGCTGAAGCCTCTGAAGCTGTGAACAGAAATAAATCTTTTCCCCTTGAGTTCTTTTTCTCAAGTATTTGGCCATAATGTCAAAAACCTGAGGAACATATCTGCTCTCCCCCTGTTTTTGCCTCTTGTTACATCTTGGAAGCCCAAGCACTACAGGGCACTTGTTACAACTGAGGCATCAATGTTAATATATTAGCTACAGTCCATAGCCAGCCTTGGGGTTCACTCTTGGTATTGTACACTATGGGGCTTTGACACACGTATACTTATATGTATCTATCCTTACAGTATTATACAGACTATCTGCATTGCCTACAACCCACTGTGCTCCTTCTTTCCTTCTGTCCCTCTCTCCTGGCCATCCTGACCATCCAGCTAAAATGTTACACATCATGCTAATGCAGTGGTTCTCAACCTTTCTAACGCTGTGACCCCACAATACAGTTCCTCATGTTGTGGTGACCCCAAACCAAAAAATAATTTTGGTGGCTACTTCAAAACTGTATTTTGCTACAGTTATGTTTCGGGATGGCTTTAGGCGACCCACAGGTTGAGAACCGCTGTTAATCGAAGAAGGGGGAAACTCATATTATGGCTTTGATGCCAATATGATAGTAAAAGGTAAGTCTTTAACAGAAGAATAGGCTGTAAAAGCTTCTCCTTCCATGAATGGGATTGTGGCACTTACAAAAGGTGTCACAGGACAGGCAGCATGTTTGTCCTTCTGCCTTCTGCCTCACAGGAAGAAGCATTCCTACTTTTGAGGGGAACGTAACCCCCCGCTAGGCCTTCAGGTCTGCCTACATGTTGATCTTAGACTCCAGCCTCCATAGCCATGAGAAAGAAAATTATAAATTATGTATTTTGTTTTAGAAACCTTAAAATAGACTAAGAAGGGACAAAACCTTGGCATAGGACATAAGCAGTTTTTATTTTATTACTAAGATGAGGTTGGTGAGGACCTCAGGAGACCCACTGCCCCTTCTTCATAAGGGAGCCAACACACCACACCACACCAAATGAGGTTAAGCAAAATGACACCTTCATGAAAACCACTGGAGGGTGATGCCTGAGGGTGTTCTATCACTGTGAGTACTTCGTGCTACTGCTTGTCCTGAAGGCTCAAAGCTCCATCTCTAAAGAAGACCATCCCTGAGTAGGCCTCCTGGTGGATTTCTAATTCCTATGATTTCTAACCCACATCACCTCAGAAGAATTTTTCTCCCCTATAGGCACTGTTTTCTCAAGATGATAATGTTATTTGAAGAAACTATAAAGTACATTTTGGAAAATAAAGTAATAGAGATTAAAAACTTGAAAAGGCAAGCCTGGGCTGGAGATGTAGAGTGTTCCCCACTTGATGAAAAATAGCACATGTGGCCACACTTTGTCTATTCTCTCCAGTTTATTTTCACATCAACCCTGAAAACTGATAACTTCTTAAAGTCCTCCCCCAAAGCTGGGTAGGTATAGGCTTGTCATTCCAGCACTTGAGAGGCTGAGGCAGGAGGATCACCATGAGTTTGAAACAATGCTCAGCTACATAATGAGTTCGAGGCCCGCTTGAACTACCTAGTGAGACCCTGTCTCAAAAAAAAAAAAAAAAAAAAAATAGAAAGAAAGAAAACCAAAATATCCTCAAATATACCTAAACTCCCACATGGCATTACTGAGTGAAGTCCATTTTACTTAAGAATTCACAGGAAGACAAATGAGAAGGATATCAATGCATTATAGCAACCAGCTTAATTAAATTCCTATTCAAATGTTTGCTTTTCCCTCAGAGCTGTTCTCTGAGCCTCACTGTCTTCTCATTTATCTTTTCTTTCACTCAAATTTTAGGGCCCACACTTACTATGCTCAGCGTCTACCCCCCACCTAGCTTTTGCAAACCTGGGCACCCATAGGCTCCTGTGTGGTCAGCCACACACTAACTCAAAGCAGCCCTCATGCTGGGGAAGAGTCAACTGGCAAGAAAAAGAGCTTCCCTGCACCACAAGCTTTTACGAAAGAAACTCTTGCTTCTGTATCTGTACCATGAGTCCAGTTCTATTTTCAGATTTGATTTTTCCGGAACTTTTGTTCCTTTAATTATTCTGTTTCTGCATATGGAGCTCTCTTTCTTGTTGGCTTAACTCCCATCATTTTAATTGTTCAGATGTCGCTTCTCACTTTATTGCTTTTTTCACTGATTGTTGGAACACACAATGGCTAGATTATGTATAGAAATGAAATTCTGAGCCAAAAATTGCAACAACCAGCCCAAGACAACAACGACAACTCTTGATCTACAGTAATCAACTCAGGAGCCCAAGCTACTAACTACAGCTCAGACCTGGGGAAAGTCAGACCACTGTCTCTAACAGTCTACTAAATATTTTTTAATTAATATATAATTAAAAATTATCAAAATTTACACATAATTGTACTCATGTGCCATGAGGGTAATTAGCATCTCTCCCTCTTAAACATTTCTCATTTCTGCTGGGAAGCTTCAAATTTCTCTCTTAGATTTTTAAAATAAATACCGGTCTTAATTACTTTTCTTGTCACTGAGACAAAATATTGGACACATAAAGGTAAGGGACATAAAATTTATTTAGTTCACAGTTTGCAGAAGTTTCAGTCCATGGTGTGCTGGCTCCAAGACAGGCTGGCATCACAGAGGAGAAACAGTTTATGGTGAAAAGGTAGCAAAACAACAAGCGACAACCATGGCTATTTCTACCTGTTACTTTTTCCAGCTCCCTAGGGCAGGTAGCACTCGCTCTCTTAGTTCTAATGGCCTTGAGCCTAGCACTGCACCATGGATCACCCTTCATGTCACACACCCTAAATCCAGCCACCTCAGAAAAAGCCCCACCTATGCCTACATGAGGCTTTGCAGGAATAACAACTCAAGCCATAGCAATGCATAACACATTGTCATAAAATATAGTCACTCCGCTGTGTCACAGAATATCAGAATTTATTTGTTCTGTCAACTACAAAATATCTATAATCCACATGCCTTTGTGAATCCAGGAAGTCAAACAAGTAATCCTGGAACCAATTGGTCCAAGTGGCCAGCACTGGATAAACAACTTACAGCTTCCCAGATGTTTTCCCCAGCTTTCAAGTTAATACCAATGAGGAATGCCCCCTAACCAACCACCCAGGATAATTCTTCTAGCAAGCTGCCTGCAGTTTCCCTAGACCAGTGTCCTCCAATGAGAAGTGAAGCTTGCACACTCCGTGGCTGCCTTGAGTCTCTTAAATGCCTAACAGTGGTTGACTCCTTGCTAGAACAAACAGTGAATGAATGCACTTGACCCTTTGACTTGGCTGGACCACTTTTCTGATTTCCCTGGCCTTTATGTGTTCCCACATTGCTTAATAATAGATGTGTGTTATTGTTTTATACTTTCACATTAAAGCTGTCCTAAGCTTTGGTGAGTGCATCATGTTGTTTTGGATGGAAGAATGAATGGGTAATGCTCCTGATACTGCCAGCGGACACCGAGTCTGTTTCTGCTTCAACCCCTGCCCCCATTGTAATTGCAAAAAATGTTGCAATAGTATTACTTTGTGCCTTAGTTCATCCTGCATGACTATCCATAGACCAGAGGAGATTGCTGGGTGGTGGAAGCTGTCTTACTTACTTGCTTGTTTATTTATTCAAAATCATCCCTTAAAGGCCAGGGGCCGGCGGGATGGCTCAGTGGTCTAAAGTGTCTGCTTGGGAAGGCTTAGGCGGCTTCGGGGACCGCGGTTCGATCCCCGGCACCACATGCTGCGCCGGCCCTGCCCTTGGGGTGGGCTAAGCCGGCCATAAAAGTGAGTGAATAAACAAAAAAAGGTTCTGAAACAGGGAAAAAAATAAATAAATAAATTTTAAAAAAATCATCCCTTGAATACCTATTCATGAGATATGGTTCCCATAAACAAGACTTAGGTGTATGAATTTGTGCTTTGAGTAGTGTAAGAAAGGGCTCCCAGCCACAGACCTTGGAGGAAAGCTGAGTGGGGCAGTGTATTAGTTACTTTTCACTCGTTGCTGGGACAAATATCCGACACTCAAAATGAAGGAAGGAAAAGTTTATTTAGCTCACAGTTTGTAGAGGTTTCAGTCCATATTCGGCTGGCCCAAGGCTGAGTAGAGCAGGGTGGACAGCATCCAGTTCATGGTGGCAGAACAGCAACAAAATGGCGGCAGAGGTAGCCAACCAAACACGGCAGCAGAACAACAGCAACAGCCCAAATCTGTCTCTCTGTCTCTCTCTATATTACATTCAGGCTCTCCGCCTTAGCCCCCGCCTTAGGCTACACCCATAATTCCAGAAGTACTTTGACCCATATTCCCATCAGTACTAAAACCTATAATCCCAGAGATCATGGATCAAGTCTCAAGCTCTAGAAGTCTCCACCCAAATATCTACATGAGGCTTTGGGGGGACAACTAGACATAAATCGTAACAGGCAGGGTGGCCTTGCAGAGTGGTAGTGAATTAAGGCAAGGCTCTGGACCTTGCTCAACCCGCCCTGCTCCACTGACCATCCTAGGATGGAGGCCACCAGAGTCTGTCCATGGAGAAAGAGCAGTTAGCAGCTAGGTAGTAGGAGCCAGGGCTTTCCAGGAGAATGTGGGCAGCACAAGACACACCAACACAGCCAGGTCAGGTACTCCAGTGCTCTGCCTTCATAGAACTCAGTCTTCTGAAAAGGTAGACATGTCACCAGTTAGGGACATCAAAGTACCATCTGGACTGCAGATAGGGGCTGGAGGGGCAAAAGTGCAAGCAAGTTATGTGACAGCATGTGATGGACGTCTTGTTATGGTTTGTGTGTATTTGTGCCTCCAAAGCCTCATGCAGTCGTTAAGACACAGTTCTATACTCTGAGATTAATTCATAATCTAAGGCTGGGATTATGGCTGGGAGTGCTACACACAGCCTGGGTGTAGATAGTCTAAATGTAACATAAGACAGAGAGACAGACAGACAGACAGACAGAGAGACTTGCTCTCTGCAGCCATTGTTGCTGCTACTCCTCCCTTTGCCCTTCCTCTTTGTTGCCACCACGAAAGATCGCTCTCTGCCATGTACCACTCTGCCTTGGAGCCAGCTGAGTATGGACAGAAACCTCCAGTACATGTGAGCTATATAAACCTTTTATTTCTTCATTTTGGGTGTTGGGTATTTGTTCCAGCAATGAGAGAAGCGTATCTGAGACACCTTCCTTCTCCAAGCTGTACTTAGGCTGTATGTGTCCCACTACTCTTTTCTTGGGGACCATTGAGAAACAGCAATGGGCTCAAATGGCAGCATGAAGCCCTGCCCTGGAAAGGGAGTGATCAGTTTGTCCCATATTTGCCAGGGGAGTTGGTCTGAACAGTGCCAGCCCACAGTAAGTGCTCAGAAGAGCTTACCTGATGAGTAAGTCCTGTGAGGCAGGTTCCTTCACCATCCCTACCTCAGAGCAGGATGCCACACACACCACAGGACCTAAACTGTGAGTGGCCTGGCCAAGAGCGAGCGTGGAAGGGGTCAACACACAGGCGGTAGCTGCAGCTCCAGCCTGCACATGAGCTGGACAGAAGTTTTAAGCATTAGGATGGGTATAGGTGACTGTGTGCATATCACAAACAACAATGAATTTAGGAAATACCAGGCTCAACATGCCCATTGAATTGAGTGACAGAAAAATCAGCCAGCACATGAGCAGGGCCACCTGAGTGACCTGTCTCTGAATTCCCCAACTCCTTAAATCTTAGAAAGCAACAGTCCTGCATAAATACATGCCGCTCACCATACCCTAACATAAAGCGCTCCATTTCCTTGCATTATCTTAACAACACAAGGGCAGATCCAGTTCCTGAACACACAATACAGCTCTGGAAGGGACAAGCGGCTGTGAGCTCACCGCCTGAGGCCCCTTTGCCTCAGCTCCCCCCTCAGCACCAGTCTCCCAGTGCAGCCCACTCAGGGTCTCTGCTTTCTCCCTGTACCTCTGGCTTCTCCAGTTCTCCAATCCCGTTCCAAGGAAATGTGCCCTGGAGTTAGGGAGGAGGGGAGCAGAAGGGCAGAGTGAGCAGAAGGAAGTTCTTTTTGAGAAGCCAGGATGTCAGGGTGATGAGGAATAATGAAGAAACGTTGTCCCTTGCACGTGTCCAGGATTTTCATAGAAAGTGAGGGCAAAATGCAGACCTTCATGGGTGTGGAGGTGTGGAGAACGTGTGATTATGCATGAGTTACCTAGCTGCCCCATGCCTTGCCCAAAATTTAGTTCAGCTGCATGGTCCCTCAGGTCTGGTGCTGTGAACACCCTCACTGCCCTGTCTGAGACAGCCTCTTCCTATAAAATGGGCTTTTTCTCACTAACATGTGAATTTTACCCTGTCTGCTATTCCAGGAGTAACTCATCTTTCAGTTTGACATGTCACTTGAGTGTCACCGACAATAAAGTGCTAAAGCCTGAATTATTAAAGTCTGCGTGAGACAGGTCTCTAGAGTGACTATCATCCTCACTTGCCTTCCTGAGTGACCGTGACCAGAGAGGAGGTGCAGCATCGGTGCAGGCAGCTGGGCACAGAAGTGTGTCTTACCAGGGAATGCCACCGCTCCTACATGCTCTGCTGCTCCTTGCACAGTCCCACACGGTGTCCTGCGCAAGGAAAACAGCCCCAGGGCTGGCCAAAGAGCTCAGCGGATTAAAGTGCCTGCAAGCAGGTGCAAGGCTCGGGGTTTGACCCCTGGGCCTGCCATGTCTTCCCTACCCCCGTCGTGCACTGAGACGGCAACTGAGACTGGGCTTGGTGGCGCGTGCCTGTAATCCCAGCTCTTGGGAGCCCATAAACAGGCAGATCACTACAAGTCGTTTCTGGTAGCGAGACCCTGAACACCTCATAGACCCTTCCCTAAAAATACAAAAAAAAAAAAAAAAAAAAAAAAAAAAAAAAAAAAAAAAAAAAAAAAAAAAAAAAAAAAAAAGAAAGAAAGAAAGAAAGAAAAAGAGAGGGAGAGAGAGATTTATGTATATATACAGGATAGCTTGTATAATGCTTAATGTTTTTCCTTCTCCTTTTTAATCTCCTAACTTTTAAAATCTATTTTGCATGTTTATATCTGTCAATCTAAACAGCCAAGTGAAAACATTATGTAATGTAACATACATTACATAATAATTCCTATTATTTAGTGAAATTCTGTATTATTTCTGCTTGGTTTTTATTATTTTGTATTCCTTAAAAACTATAGATAGATAGATAGATAGATAGATAGATAGATAGATAGATAGATAAATAAATAGAAGGAAAGAAAAGAAAATAGTTCCAACACCAACCACTATAAGCAATCTCGGCTTTGTCAGAAAAATTGGAAATAAAAGTAGCACGACTCCATTATGTTAGGGCATGGCGTGAGGCCTGTATTTAAGGTTCTGTGAGCCCAGTCTCCTGTTCTGTGGTAGCAGAAAAGCCATGGGGAATGCATATGGAAGCTCAACCAAGGGGAGCTGTGAGAGGCAGTTCAGCTCTCAGGTTGATGTGGGCCACACTACGTGCCAAGTCACCCATGTACCCTTCTGCCACAAACATTTCTAAGCCCAGATTTTCAACTGAATGTCAGCCCCAGGGGATGGTTTGGAACGCAGAACTTCCCGCTCTCTCTGGTTCCAATGTGATGCTCCATTTGTCCACCCACTCTTCATTCCTCCCAGCACTGTGCGCCCCTTACCAGCCAGCAGAAACCGAGGAGAGAATCCCGGGGCTGGGCTTGGACAGCTCCCCCAGGGTCACGCCAGCGGCCCTCTCCTACCTACCTACTTCCAGTGCCTCAGAGGCTAGAGATCTGGGGGACACCCATAATGGTGGGACTAGTGCTGGGTTGGAGGTGAGAAATGGGGTGGCAGGGTATCCAAGGAGCTGGGGTATGTGAGGGATGCGCAGTCAGAGGTTTGTGTGGGTTCTGCGTGTGGGAAATGTTTTCATGTTTCCATAGCAAGTACTACATATTAAATGACTGACTAGGTGTAAAAGCCATTTCCTTGGCCGCCACCAGTGCCTCCTCCTTGTGAGTCCTGCTCTTGGAAGGTGACTTTCTCTACACTCTGGATGAGCTGCAGACCAGTATCCAGGGCCTGCAGCCAGCTGCTAGTTGGAAAAGGACAGGCTAGAGAGTCAACAGTAGCCAGGGTGGGAGCTCACCTCAGGAAAGGGGTGAGGAGTCGCAGTCGCGGAAAGATGAAGGGCAGGAGGAGCTCCCTTCACTGAAGGGTGGAGAGGTTTAGCAAGGAGGTCCCTGAAGGGTGATGGACTCGGTGACATTTGGACTGTGTACTGTTCTCTTGCCTGCGTAGCAGTGTCTCCTAGATCATGAGGCATGTCCTAGGGTATCCAGGGGATTCCTGTTCAGCACAGGTAGTGCTGAACACTATCCATATTACATCTTCCTACACACGCATACCAAGGATAAAGTTTATAAGGTAGGCATAGTGAAAGATTACCAGTAAGTAATAATAAGCATGGAAGAGCTATAATGCATAAATGCACACTAAATGTTATTTAAAACTTAGGAATCATTTATTTGAGGAGTTTTCCACTTGTTTTGTTCAGATGCAGTTGACAGCAAGGGTCTGAAACCATGACACTGAAGCCTTGAGAGGGAGAACTGTAGGAGCGCAGAGCACAGGGAAGTGGCTGCTGCGTGTTTGGAAGGAAAGCTGATGGCAGAAGCAGGGTCTGTGTCCCATTCCCAGGGGCAGCTGCTGTCTGTGTCATCTTGATCTTTAAGCTATCTAGAATGCTCAGGGCATATCTGGCACAGCATCATCCAGGGCTTAGGGACTGGCCTTGGGAATCTAGCAGATCTGGAGTGAGGTCCTAGTCTTAACATCTTTAGTCTAAATTCAATAAATAAGTATTTACGGAGCACAAAATATGTGCCAGGCACAGTGCTAGGTATTCGGGTATATGGTGGTGATTACAGTACTAGCTAAGAGGTACTTTAGCAAGGTCAGGAGTTTCTTTAAACATCCTGTGTATGAACTTGGACAAATGATAAATCAAGGTGTTTTCATCCTAAATGAGATAGTTCATTTAAAGCATTTTCATTGTCTTTAACTAAAAAAGTTTTAATTTTTGTTTTGTTGTTTTGCTTATGTTTTGTTTTTGCTTTGGATGGTATTGGGGATTGAAGCCAGGCCTTTGCACATACCAGGCAGATGATTTAACGCTGAGCCACATTCCCAGTTCTTTTGCTGCTTTTTACTTTGAAACAGGGTCTCACTAAATTGCTGTCATTGAGAATGGGCTCAAACTTAAAATCCTCTTGCCTCCCCCTCTCAAAGTACTTGGATAGCAAGTATGTGTGAACATGCCTGGTCAAAATCTTGTTTTAATATGGTTTATCCTTCTTACTCAATGCTCTGTTAATATTGAGGAAAAACTACTGTCTTTAAAGCTCTTTATAACTTTAAATAGTAATTGAGTCACCATGTGGCCTTCTTTTCTTGAGGATAATCAGGCGTGACTCCCTCCATCTTTTCTCACTGATTATATTTCCTCATGCTTGAATCATCTTTTAAACTGAATTCATTCCTGTTTGTAACTACTTTCCAATGTCATTTTAGTTCTTTTCCTGTTGCTATAACCAAATATACTGAGTGACCGAGTAAGAATGAAGGTTTGACCCACAGACTTGAAGGCTGGGAATGTCAGGTTTGGATGGTCACTATTGCTGAAGTTTTTCATGCTGGTGGGGACCTGTGGCAGGGCTGAGGAGGCATAGGACCTCTCTCAGTCTGACAGAACATTCTTACTCAGCTCTCTTCTCTTCTTATAAAGTCACAGGTCTGTTGAGTTAGGGCCACATCTTTATGGCCTCATTTAACCTTAATCACCTCCCAAGGTTGGATGAAGCTCCCTTCTTTTCAGTGCTCCCTAGAGCGGGGATTGAATGTCAGCATGAGTTTTGGCAGGAAATGCACCCATAGCAAATATGGTGCCCGAAACTGGATAAAAGGATTAACAGAAATTGGACTGGTGGGGAGAGAAGGTAGTTTTCAACCCTCCTTTCAAGTTTGCTTGGGGTTTTCTTACTTTCCTAGTTTCCTGCTTCTTTTCTTCTGTCTCTTGAGTGAGACTGAGCTACCGACAGGCACCACTGAGTCCATGCAGTAAATTAAAGCTTAGTCAACTGTCATCAAAATCACTCTGTCTTCCTTTGTTTGTGCAACTGTGTACATAATGGAATTCAGTCTACTAGGCAGTGACCTGCATCTTGGTGGGGTTGTTGCAGAGTTATATGTATAGAAGGAAGTTTGGGATTGAGATGCAATTGTTTTTTTCTAGAAAATTTTAAAGAAAAATCACAGTAGTGGGATATGTGTACCAAAGGATATCCCTGGAGGTATGTTTTCAATCATAAAATTGAAAATGGCTGTGAGAGTGGAAACTGGCTGAATAAGCCACTGTATTTTATTCAAAATAATTCTAAGTCATTAAAATGATGTGGTAGAAGACTGCGTCAGCACTTTGCCTGGCTATTTGTTAGTGGTCATGATTTTAAAAAGCATGATCTCAGCTTTTAGAGATACATTTACAGTTATTAGAAGAAAAGAATATGTTACAACTGCAAGTGTTATCCTTGGGCAGAAGCATCTAGATTTATGAGTCTTTCTTTGTAGTTTTCTAAATTTTCTGAATTATGTATAATGAATTAGTACCTTTTAGTGTTTCTAAAGAATTTTGCTGAAATCTCCTAACTCGCCACATGTCTACTACTTTGGTCTTAGACAACCGGCCCAGGGCAGAGAGGCACAAGCCCTCTCTGTGACCCTGTGCAATAATTTTAGATATTTCCCTTGAACTTCCTAGGTTCCTTTATTCTTTAGGAAATGATATTTACCTTTTGAGGTTTAGAGAAACTTGGTTTTACTGTGAGGAAAATTTTCATTCACAATGGCAAAATTCTTCATTTCTTGTACCAGTCAGGTGTTCCACATTATGTTCATGATCCCTCCAGCATTACCTTATGAATGAGTAGATTTGGGCTTACAGAAAACAAATTATGTACCAAGGTGACATGAGCAGGTTATCTAATGACCTTAACCAAGGAATGGTCTCCTGCAATCTGCTCAGGGATGCAACTTCTGTCTACAATGGACTAAGTAGAAAAGTGTGGGCTGCGCAGGTGGATTGGGCTGTGGTCCTAGTGAAAGACAGGAGCCAGGGAAAGAAAGGTAAGCCACAAAGGAACATGAGGACCCCACCTGACCCATAGGATGATCCCTGGGGAATTTCTACATTGTGGGGAAAGGTCTAGATTGTCTGGTGAAGGAATGTCATCATGTGAAGCACCTAGATCATCATCAGCGGGCTGCTATGAAGCCTGAGCCAGATGTCGGGGGATAGTGGGTATGAGTTTGGCCTATAATTTGCAACCAACCCTGGGTGCCTGACTTTTGGGGATTTGCCTCAGGAAAGCTGACCTCTGAAAAGCTGCTTGAAAGCCTGGGTTACCAACCTAGCTTAACCCTAGGCAATGCACTCTTATGAACAAGGTCTGTTTTGGAGAAAGGCTTACTCCTCCATCCCTGAGTAATACAGAAGTAAGGGTGGTCATCCTGTGGCATTCTGTTTACAAGAGTCCTAATTGTTCTACCCTAAGCCTTCATGCTCTGTCCCCCTCAAGCATGAGTCATCCCTTTGTTCCAACTATCCACACTGTATATGCTACTCACCTGTTAGCTATTTAGTGTGCCTTGGTTTTCAGATTGAATGTTGCAGTATTACAACACTTATGTTCAAGAAACCTTTTTTAAAACAGTAATAGCTTCAAACTATAAGTGTAGTGATGCTATCACTTATAGCTAGCATCAGATATGCCTGAGAAACCATAAAGTATTTTCTTTATATGAAAAGGGATAGATTATCAACTTAATAAAGGGTGGGAAAAATTATATTGAAGTTTCTGAGATCAATGTTTAGTAAACTATGTTAAGAGTGACTATATTCATGTAACTTTCATTATAATATATTCTTAAGAGTTACCTACTATATTATTGTTAATCTCTTATTGTACTTTGTAAATTAAACTTTATCATAGTTATGTGACTTTATTATAGTTATGTATTTATAGGAAAAATATAATGTATATAGGGTACCAGCTGGAATATAAGCCAACTGCTGGGGTCTTTGGCTGCATTTCCCGCATACAGTTGTATGGTAAGGGATGTTGTTTTGTAAGTTCTGATGGCTGGAGGTATGGGGGTACAGGGAGCCACTCCCAAGACCATAGCTTTGTGTCCACTCTAAATTTATGGAGAAAAAGTAATGTACTTGTAGTGGTTGATACATTGTGTCAACTTGACTGGATGACTCAATGGCCTAGGTCCCTGTTAGTGGGAGTCCCACCCTGGGGTACAATTGGTTCCTCCCTGGAGTGTGACCAGGGCCTGCGTAGGATATGATTGGCTCCTCCCTAGAGCCAGATCAAGGGCCCATCCTGGGGTATGATTGGTTCCACCCTAGGAACCAATGGGCCCATATCAGAATGACTGAGCACAAAGAAACTTTTTAAAGGGCTGAGAAAGGAGTCAAGACTTCACTTCACCGGAGAAGCTTCTGTCTTCGCATTCAGCCTGGACTTCATCATCTGGCTTGCAGCGTAGACTCTTCAGCCTCTAGCTTGACTCTTTAACCATCCATCACAGACTCTTCAGTGTCCATTACAGACACTTCAGTCTTCCATCGCAGACCCATCAGCCGATGGATAGAGACTTACATGGAGCACTGCAATGAAGTTCATATCTCTGGACTGAATTCTTCAGTCTGGAGCATGCAGACACCCTCTGCACACTTCCTCATCTGACTCTGTGGCTGACTATTGTAAGCCAATCTTGTAATTCCTTATAGATTGTATATTTTGTGTTAGTATCCATTCCTTATATTATATCTGTTCTGTTCCTCTAAGTAAAGCCCTGACCAATACAGTACTATTGCTTGGAGGTTATTGAACCTAGACCCACAGAAGGGGTTCTTAATTATGCTCCTGTCCCAATCCTTTTCAGTCTTTCCTTATCTGTAAGAAAGAAGCATGGCTACCCATTGTAAAATTCTGACTGTAAAATGTAGGTCAATAAAAACAATCTGCAAGGCAGTGTGCTGGCCACTTCCGGCCCTGAGCTCTGCCTCTCTTCCTGGAATTCCCTGCCTTTCAGTGAGAGCTCTGGGGCAATCGCACCTAAGCACTGATAATTCCAACCTATACCAGTTTCCCACATAAAGGAATGCTTGTTTCCTAGATAGTAAATACTATTTTCTGTTTTGCTTACAGTTTTCTTAATATGATCTTTGCAACATCATACATTATAAAATTGCTTAGTGTGTGCACAAATTAGTCTAGTCAACGTCATGTGCAAATTGCATTTGGTTACCTGTTCAAGATTTTGTTTTCCTGAAAATTAAACCTCCACAGCCAACCTCTGTGTTCTAAGTACAGATGATCTACTTCAGGTAAACAGAAAACAATCAACATCAATAGCTACTAAATACTATAACATGCACAGTGGTTTTACAGAGCCACATTCCTTTATTACACATGCCACATATAAAATTACACCAACCTCCTAGACAAATGTTTTGTCTTTTACCAAGGCATTGCAATATGAGCTAGAAAGCTACTTCAGTTCAGTAGTGGAGTTAGGGCGATACTGATATTTGACAATCAATAGCTTGTGTTGCCTTCAAAGTGACACCAAAGTGCAATTCACAATTGTGTGACTCTCATGAATCACACTTAATCGACAGCTGAAACTCAGAGGATGTTGAGAAAATAATTTAATTATTTTCCATATTTTGACATTTTAAAGATTAGGTTTCAAAGCATCACCCTAATTTCTAGGATGTAACCTGAAAAACTAATCCTTGAATCTTAATATAATCAGCCAGTGGCCAACCTCACTCTGAACAAGTGCCCCACACTGAGCCACATCGTGAAGTTAGTGCTGTTTGCTTTCATGAGAGGCCATGAGGCTTGTGTGTCTCATTCCACAGCTCCCTAGTGAGATTAGAGCAATTTAATTCGCTAACAGAAGTTATAGGAGGAAGATCACTGTCAATTAGCACACATTTTCCTATTACTAAAGCATCAATGCGCACAATGGGGAATGGAAGATACACAGAATTTGAAAGGTAAATATTTCATGTGAATCAGAAGAGTGCATTCCTCATAGTAGGTAATGTGGTAAATGAACAGAAGGTGGCTGTGTTGAAAACAGCTGTTACTCAGTCCCCAGCAGGAAGGCCCATGGTCCTCAGAGAGGCAGGAGCCCAACTGTTCACACTTATTTAAGTCCTTCCTGTCTGGTGCCCCAGCTCAGCCAACAACCTTTGAACTCAGAGGTTACCTGTCCTGTATCTCTCTGCCTTTTCTCATGGGCAGTCACATGTCACCTGACCTGCTCTTTCTAGGAATGGGGGGAGGGAGGCTGAGAAGCAGGGTTGCCCTCCACACCTGCCCCAGGTGCCAGAGGTTTCATCCAGGTAAGACTTTGGGCAATGCCATCAAGGTTGTAAATACTGCTATGAGCCGATTAAATTTTAGAGAAGAAGGTTGAAAATAAAAAGGTAAGACAAAAATGGCCTTTAAAAGATTGATGGTTAACAAGAAGTTCTTTCCCAGGTCTCTCTGGAAAGCTGGGATATACCTTGTCCCATACCCACACTATGAAACCTGATAAGTGTCACACTGGTCACAGGACACATAGGCAGGTTTCTAATCCTGTGCTAGAGATTGATGAATGACCTCAACATGGGTGGTCTTGGAGCTCCACACACCAGGGACTCTGTCACCAAAATTCTCTGTGGTTCTGTGAGCATTTCTATTTCACTTCAATTTTGTGAATTTATTTTTTGAGAAAAGAGTATTAGTTTCTTTTTTAAAAAGACCAAGGAGGGCCAGCCAGATAGCTCAGCAAACTAAAGCGCCTGCTTAGGCAAAGCACAGTGGCCGGGGTTTGATCCCAATGTGATATGCAGGCCCCATCCCTGGAGTGCACTGAGATGGCAATTGAGACTGAGCCGTGGTGGTGCATGCCTATAATCCCAGCTCTTAGGAGGCTGAAAACAGGAGAATCACCATGAGTCTGATCTATATAGTGAGACCCTGTATATCCTATGCCAAATACAAAAACGTAAAATAAAATAAAAATGAATAAATGAACCTGTTAAACTTTAATTCTTGTCAAAAAAGATAATCACTCCTGACTTCATTTTCATTAGTTTGAAATCCCTAAACACAGGTTTTATTAACACCAGGCAGTGTCTACTTTCAAGTTAGTAGGAAAGGGGCTGAGAGGCAGAAACTTGATTTCTGAAAATAATATCTTCAGTTTCTTAAAATAAGGTCTCCGAGAGTTGTCTCCAAGAAAAATTTAGTGCAGAACTAGCTCTGTGTTGCCCAATACGGTAGCCACTAGTCATGGCTGTCTGTAAAATTTAACTTGATTAAAGGTCAAAAAATTGAAAATCACTGCCTTAGTTCCACCGATCATGGTTCAAGTGCTCCATAGCCATATGCAGTGAAGGGTTACTGAACCAGAAAGCTCCATCCGACAGCCCTGCTTTAGGAGTTTTTTAGGTGATCAAAATAAATAGAAAATAAAGTCGATAGTGGCCTTTACATATGTTATGATTTAGATTTGGTAGTTGTTGTAACATATATTCAGATGCTTTGGGGAGGTAGCTGGGCTGTGGGTGTGTGATAACTGGATTAGTCCGATTGGATTAACATGACTCTAGGTGTTTCTAGGTGGATTTAGGAAGGGCAAAAGACTTGCTCTGGGTGTCAGAGGCACAAATCAGTACCCTGCATGGAATAAAAAGGAAAAGGGAAGCCGGCTGCTGTTGTTTTCTTCTGCCTGCTTCCTACTTGTTGTGACATGGACATTTTCTGCTCTGCCATGCTGTCCTGCCTTGGAGCCAGTCAACGATGGACTAAAACAAACTGTGAGCTAAAATAAAATTTTCCTCCTTTAACTAGTTGATAGCAGGTATATTGTCCCTGCATCGAGAAAGTGATGAAGGCAATGGTTTTAAGAACATATTTTCCAACAAAAACAATACAGCCCAAAGTAGATGCAATAATGTTGACATTAAAAATGACTTCTTTCCGGGCATGGTGGCGCACGCCTGTAATCCCAGCACTTGGGAGGCTGAGGCAGGAGGATCGGTGCGAGTTCGAGACCAGTCTGGGCTACAAAAGTGAGCTCAAGGCCAGCCTCAACTGCATACTGAGATCCTGTCTCAAAAAGACAAAAAAAAATGACTTCTTAATTATTGAATTGTGTAGTTTTATATAAAAACACAAGTTGATAAAACAGTAGATATTGTTGAACTTTGTGGTTTGACACAATTTCCATTATTTTATTTCATAGCTCTAGAGGAAAAAGAAAGCAATCTTGATTTGATATGTCCTTCAAAAGTTTTTCATTGCCCAAACCTAAATGAGAAGACATAGATTGCATGTTTGCACTAATATCTTCACATACACACACACACACACACACACACACACACACACACACACATCACTAAGTACAGTTTGAGTAGGTATCACTTACAATAAGGGTTTCAGGGTCTCTGAAATAGATCATTCAAATTCCTCAGTCAATGATTTTTTTTGTCAAATATGAACTCTGGTCCATCTTCTCTAAATGTTTGCAAACTTGGCAGATGAGAATAGCTAATCCATAGAGCAATTCTCACTAGAATCAAGAAAGTAACTGTCTTGCTTTAGAATTCTCATTTTTGAGTTGCCTATTTGCTGAGGTCTGTCTGTAATTCAGTAATATCAAATGTCTTCCATGCTTTGAAGAAGATTATTGCTTGGGACCCATGAAATAATGCTGCATATGGGGACTAGGGTCCTACTGGCTCAGCCAAGAAAGGTGAGCATAGTACCAGGCACAGGGTTGGTGCTCAGGCAGAGGAAAGGAGCTGACCATCTTGTATGGCAGGGGACAGTTCTCTATTTAGAGATGTTAAACAAATCCTGAGAACCCCTATCTTTAGCCACTGTAATTTTCCTAGTGTGGTACTGCCTGTCCCAGACTAATAACCTGAGTAAACCTCAAACGCAGATGCCCAGCAAGAGTATCTACTGGTACAGAAAGTGACTACAGTATGGGACAAACTTACTACCTAACAGATGGAAGATCCTGGGCATGTTTCTTAGCCTTTTAGTCCTTTATTCCCAACCCCCTCGAATGCCCTTGTAAAATGGAGATAGAAAAAAAAAAAAAAAGCCTAAACATCACGGGATCATTGTCAATGCTGAAATAGCTCATTCAGATAGAATGTCTATCACAGTGTCTAGAATAACAATGATCTATAGCTTGACATAGTTTTCTAAATGCTGTAACTATTAAAAAAAAAACATCACAACCATTTTTATAAGCTTATCACCCTGCCATCTATGAGGTTTCCATCTTCCTTTTCAAAAGGGCTAGAAAAACCTATCTGTAAAGTCTCTCCATTTTATTTTACCCCTGCTGGCTGGCTGAGATGGGTTGTTCCATATCTACATAGCTCTTAAAAGTTCACCAGCCCATAAGGACTCATGGAAGCTAGGTGTACTGGTATATACTTGTAACTCAGGCACTCAGGAGGCTGAGGCAGAAGGATAGTGTAAGGAATGACACAAGGCAGAGTCCAGCTGAGCTCACTGGGCCTGTGTAAAGACAACATAGTACAGAATTTATTGTGCCTGGGTGCAAGCACAGGGTGAAAAGGCCATCTTCAGGGAGCAAAGAGATGCCAGCTTATTTCCAGGGCTTGAAAGAAGGCAAAACACATTTGGTGGAAAAACCTTAGTAAACTCCCACCAAAGTTCCCTGGATGTCTTGGGCTTCAGTGGGAGAAGTCCTTGGGGTGTCTGGCGTAAGTGTCTAGATGTCTTCAGCTATCTGGCTGTTTGGAAAATTCCCTGCACCATCTTATCTCTTATGACATTCTGTGTTTGCTGAGGGCGCTGGAGTTGTGTTGAGCTGAGAACAATGCCTCTGCTGCAGACAGGATAGTTATTGGGAGACTCAGGTCTGAATCAGCCTTACAGATTGCTGTAAGTTTGAGGACAGCCTGGGCTCCATCATGAGTTTAAGCAAGCCTGAACTATAGAGTGAGCCCCTGTCTCAGATAGGGAAAAAAGACTCACAGAGACTGAAATATGAAGTCTTGTACTGATATTCAAGCTTGCAGATATCATCAAATCTGTATTGAAAATGCAACTGACTCTGAAATGCAGTGTTCACTCTCAAGTCAATAAACTCTCGATGGTCCTGGGATGTGGAGAGATGTGAGTAAGGACACAGATAGCAGAGCAGCACCTCAGAACTCACTCTGTTTCCATGTGTAAACATGCCCTCCATTTAATTCTAGAATGTCACTGTGCATACCGCTCTGATAACAGAATGGGCACAGAAGTGTTTGCCCTTACAGCAATAATTATTATTCAGTAAGACTACCATGTCCTATAGCCAGCAGCAACATGAAATAATTTGAACGTGGAAGAGCGACAGTAGACATGGCTTTTCACATTCCCAGCATTACTGAGTCAGTGAAAATCTGCCCCACGATGGAGCTCTGGGTGAGCAGTCGTGAAGCTGGGCTCATGGGATCCTCAGCTAAGGACTCTTCCTGGTGACTGCCTGCCTAGCCGTGGGCTTTGTCCTTAGCAAAGTGAGGCCAGTGCAAATCCAGTTGTGAGTGATGGACTCTCAATCTCATCTAATGGATCCATTTAAATGGAAAACTTATGTTTGAAAGGTCTACGCATAGGTGATTCTTCTCAAAAATGGCATTTCTGTTCATGCAAATCTATGTACAAGGCAAACTTTTGATTGAGAAGCTGTTTTACTGAACATGTACTGTTGGTGGATTTCAAGAAAGATTAATAATGTTTCTAATATCTTACATTATTGAAGTGCACAAAGCCTCTAAATGTGGACTTTCAGTGAGTAGACTGAAACTCATTTAAATGCAATTGAAAACTGAATTTCTTTTGAAAATTAGTCCACGGTAAAGGTCACCTGAAAAAAAAAGCAGTGTAGCCCGCTCCATCCTGAATAAACTCAAGCCATTTTCACTGAATATCCCTCCTGCCAGGACTTTCATCATAGTTGCACTGCTGGGAAACCCTCTGGCCTTCTTCATATGCCTCAATCTACCCACCCTCCAGACCTGTGGGCAGGCTGGAATCCACTATCTGCACAGGGCCTGCCTGTCTGTGGAATGCACTGCTCAGACCACCCAAGTGCCTGCCATGTATCTGTGCTGTTGCAATAGCTCTGAGCCAGTGCTGTCTTGGAAGAGTCTCTTATCTCCTATAAACAGGCCACTCTTGGACGACTTGCGTCAGATATCCTAACAGGAGCTTCTTGGTTCTAAGGGTTCATAGTGATTTATAGAAAGTTGTGTGGCTTTAGCAAGCTATTTACCTCTCTGTGTACTAGTATTAGTATCAGTATTAGTATTAGTACTGGTATTAGTATTAGTATTAGTATTGGTATTAATATTAGTGTTAGTATTAGATTCCTTATTTGTGTTGCAGGACATCAGTGTTGAGTGCAAGGCTTTCATATGGGAGTCCAGGTCAGGAACCGCTGGAGGCAATATTAGCAACTGACAGGCCCTTGGAGGTGGTAGTAACTTTGATATCTATGCAACAACAGTAGTAATAATAATAATACTAGAAAGTGGCATCCAAGAAGACATCGTAATTCCCCACAAAATAAGACCTAGCTAGAAGATAAACCCTAGCATGACTGTTCAGGATGTTCATAATATAAACCCTACTCCTAAAACAAGCTCCAATTAAGATAATCAGCAACACACACAGATGTATTAAATTACAAAATAATATCAATGTATAGTCAAATGTAAACAAATAATATTATTAATACTAACACTTAATATAATGGATAATATGAATTAAAATTAAGTGTTTGTAAAAATCCAAGCAGTCTCCCCTGGATGAGAGGAAAACATCTATGTAAACAGGTGAACTTATTGCCAAATGGCCCATCACAGTACAGACACAATACACGAATAACATGTGCAACTGACAATGAACAGATGTGGGTTGTCTAGTATGAATCTTCATAGTTCAAAACATGTGCTACAGCAAACGCAGGGACCATCGCTCAACCCCCAACACCACATGCCATGTCAGCCACGCCCCCAGGGTGGGCTGAGCCAGCCAGAATCCAGGAATAGTGGCATACACCTGTAATCCCAGCACTGGGGAGTCTGAAAAATAGAAGGATCACTGTGAGTCCAAGCTGTGTAGTGAGAACCTGTAGCAACCAAAGACATTAAAACAACCAGCAACAACAAACTATGTGCAATAGCAGAGGTATATAGTGCACTTGTTTCTAAACTAAAGAAACAGTTTCTGAGTTTTGGTTCCTATAATTCTTCCTCACTTTTGTGTAGATTTTCATTCCTGTCATCATTGTTGTTGCCACTCCTGTCCCACGAGTCTTCAGTGAACACTGCTTTAATGGAAATTCTGTGAAGCCGACCTCCAAGAGGTAGTGACTTGGGTAAGGAACTCGGGGTAAAATCACAGCAGCTGCATTGCCAGTGAAGTTGAGTGGCCACATGGACAAGGGGTACCTGGCTAAGGAGAGCTCCACCCTGGACATGAAAAGTTCATAAATGGACTTTCAAGACATTCAGGCAGGAATTTGGGGTTTGGCATTTTAATAGTGCTCCTGAAGAAGATGACATAACTGTGTCTGAATAAATGATGATTTTTATGCTTGAATAAATAGATAACTATAGGTTGATGTACTATACATGAAAAAAAAGACCTTCCCTAAAAAGAAGTCCTAGTGCATCCTTTGGTGCTGGTCTTATTTGGGGGGAAAATACGCATTCATTCATCTAAACAATGAAATCCCAGCTTAACGACACAGTGCACCGTAGTGTCATTGGTCTTCCCTTGCGATCTTGGGGCTGATTGTAAGCTGTAGTCGCTGCTGCCCAACATTGCAGGAGAGCATCAGATCACATACATGTGTCTATTCTAGCGAAAGAGCAAAACTCAAAATTGGAGGTACAGTTGTCATTTCTGCTGATGCAGTACACTTTGCATCATCACAAAGAACAAAATTCTAAAACGAGGGTCTGTTTGCACTGAGTATGTGGAACCTGTCCTTGCCTCATCCCACCCTATATAGCCTGACAGCAGGCTAGAGTGTGCTTAGCAGTGGACCAGAACAGGAAATCTTGGGGAGCTTCAGCAACTGGCCAGGGGCAGTCAAGTGGGAGAGATAGGGATGAGATATGGAGACAATACCCCAAAGCCTCCAGTGCAAAGGCTTCAAATCTTCTACCCTGAGCTTCAAAAGTAGCCATGTCTGTTCCAAAACTTATGGGGGGAAGCTACTTGGCCTCATATCCTTGGCTTTTCCATTTGTCAAACAGAATTGAGAGCTTACAGAAAGAGAAAATCTTTAATTGTAAACTTACAACATGTTCTCCTAATTCTTCAAGCAGAATTGAGAGCTTACAGAAAGAGAAAATCTTTAATTGTAAACTTACAACATGTTCTCCTAACTTCAGGCATGTCTAAAGAGAACTGACTAATTTCTTTGAACTGGTTTTTAATTCATTTTTAAATTTTATGTTATTTTTTCATGGGACTGGGGAATGAATCCAGGGCCTTTGCACTGAGCCATATCCCAGCCTCCCCCCCACCTTTTCCCCAATATTTGTTTTTATTGAGGAAAGGTGAAACTTCAGTTTCTCAAGGGAATAACTAACATTATTTAGATTTGGTATGGAAAATTCTATTGTCCAAGTGTTCTCTGAATCATTTGATTCTATACAGCATCCTACCAGGTGTACAGATGTGATTAGACCAGAACTCATTTTCCCAGTAACCACTCCACATCTGAAAAGCCTGTTGTCTCTCCCTATGTTTGTATTTAGCAACCTACATAGGAATCCCATGAGTTCAAAGTGTGCTGTTTGGTGAGAGCCTCCGAGATAATTCTGTAAGATGATTTTTACTTTTTAAAAAATATTCTACCTGTAACTGTCCAGAATCAAGGAAACCTGTGCCCAAATCAATGCTTTCATCTCTGTTCCAAACTTATTTCTAATAGAAAGTTTGGTCATTGATGTTTTGTGCTAATATCAGAGTTTTATGATTAAAAAGTTCCTAGATTTCTTTGGGAAATATTTTCTTTCTACAATGGAATTACATAAGTTGTATGTTAATATTCACCTCAACTATGTATGTTAGTGTACTTTGGAGGGCAGCAATGGAGCTGGCACCCACAGATACTCTATCACTGAACTACAGATTCAGTCCTTTCCAGTTTTTATCTTGAGACAAGTTCTCACTCTGCTACCCACAGGGACCCAAACTTGTTATCTATCTTTCTGCCTCAGCCCCCTGAGCTGCTGGGATTACTACTGGGAAAACATGTTATCACCTCCTTGGACAGAGAGGCCAAGGAGAGGGAATAAACGGGGTCACTGCTAACATTGATAGCAGTTCTGATGCTGAAAAATAAAATGTTATAAATATCAAGTGGGGTGAGGCCTTTCAAAATTTCTTTGATGTGCCTGTCTAGAGAAAGGTTGCCATGAGATTAGCTAAATTAAATCTTAGAACTCCGAAAACAAAGGATTTCATCTCAATGATCTCAATGCCAACCAGTCATGCTGGGAAAAAAGTAAATGGGCAGAAAAAACATGACATAAATATAGACTGGAGTATTACTCAGCCACAATAAACAAAATTAGGTTATTTACAGCAAAATGGATGGAATTGGAGGGCACAGTGTTAAGCTAAATAAGCCAGACACGGAAATACAAATGTCACATTTCTCTTATATACGGAAACAAATAAAAAGATGGTCCAAAAGTAGGACAACTAGGGAAGAGGAAAGGGGTAAAGGGGAGGTGGGGGAGAGAGGGTAGAAAGGAGGACAGGGAGGATCAAAGCACAGTACATGAGTCAGGCATGGTGGCTCACATCTGTAATCCCAGCACTCGGCAGGCTGAGGCAAGAGGATTGGTGCGAGTTCAAGACCAGCCTGGGCTACAAAAGTGAGCTCAAGGCCAGCCTCAACTGCATAGCAAGACCCTGTCTCAA